>OMNW01002039.1:58010-85211 GCA_900303245.1 Selene dorsalis | reverse complement strand
TTTGTAGGATCATTATTACAGTTGACCCCTTTTCTATCATTGTTCCTTTATTATCATTTTTCCCCAAATATTTTTTATTTAAAAACAAAACAAAACAAAACAAAACAAAACAAAACAAAGATACTTCCAGGGTTTTCCTGCCTGTCTAAGACCAAGGCAGGCTGCCTGGGTGATTTTGGCTGTTACCTTGGTTAAAGTGTGTGTACATGGGGGCCATTAAGATGTAGCGTCTTCTGCATGCATTACTTTCAATGTAGACACGTGTCATGTGTGCTCACGACCCAAAGTGACGCCATAGTGGTGCACATTCGTGCAACGTGCTTGTTTTTTTTGTACACATCCGACCTGCTTCTCGCTCTGGTGTCCGGTCTCGGGCTGTGTCTCTCCTAATGTCCTGTGTGAAAGGCGAAGGCAGCCCGTATGTGGAAAGGCGTCACCTCCGAGATGTAGAATGTGTATTATAGAAGAGAAGCACGCATTTCAGGACCTCTGACTTGTATCATCAGACCTGACATGTCCTGTGATTTTCAGCCTCCTTTCAGATTTAATAGAGGGGGGACAATACCTAACAGTGATACTGTCAGCATTCCACTGTAGGCTGAAAAGGAGGAAATATCTGTTTATACAGCTCAGCAGTAGGCTATACAGCTCACGCATGTGGGAGCATCCTTTTATATTTAATAGAAAGGGAAGGGGGCAATATCTGCCATTACAAGTATCCTACCATCCCCCCTTATTATAACTAAACAGAGCTGAAAGAATAAAGAACCAAACCCAGTGGATTAAAAGGATGGATTGGGTTGGTTGACGTGGAGTTGTGTGAGGTAGATATGCATAGTCAGCGAATTACCAGCACTGGATTCAAATGAGTGTGTTATGAGGAGCAGCTGGGAACACAGCAGCCGGCCCATGTTCTGCACTTCATGGGGCCTGCACAGGCCTTCACAATCAAATAGCCATTTAAACGTTCACTTCACGTAAAATGTTTTCAGCAGTATATTATTCCAGCCCCTTCTTTTAGCACTATATTTTTTTTTCATCAACCGTAGTCCCAAGCACAAGCTACGCCTCAGCTGCATGTTGGCCGAGTGAGTCAGAAAGAGCTCAACTACACTTTGTTGGGACGGGAACATAACTTGACCCTGGTGTTACATGGTGAGCCTCCTGTGTGTAAAAAGGAGCAGAACTTGTGCTTTTTTGCATGAAGGGGTTTGTAGATTTAGTTAATCTAAAACAGCAGGCAGGAATGGAGATGGGCAGCAACATCTCCTGTACACAAACACGCATGCACTCTCTTTCTCTCTCTCTCACACACACTCGCACACACTCGCGCGCACACACACACTCACAGGTCTTCCCTTAGGCTAGTGCTTCCTTTCCACATGATTCATCTCTCTTGACACACAGGTCATCAGCTCAACATGGTAATAAATGAATGAATTCCCCAGCATGCCGAAGTAAACGGTGATCACAAGATGGGCCCAGGATGTCTTAGTCAAGCTGTCTCTTGCATTAAGGTTATATAACTGAGGGAGTGGAAAAGGGTGTGCGTGCGTGTGTGTGTGGGTGGGTGCGAGCTCAGTTCCTTTTATTCACAATTGCATTCTGACTTTGCTCTTTTGAGGATTATGGAGGTGGCAGATAGCTTCAAAGAGTATCGTTTCCAAAGGTCATTATGAGTTATCTTCGCTCTCAGTTTTTTGATCTTGCAGAAAATAAGACTTCTTCAGAATCCCTGAATCTTTTATCAAATCTATGGATTCTACTCTGACTTTACTGAATGCTTTGTTATTATTTGTCAGACACCCAAACCAAACACACAGACACACACACACACACAAGCACGACTTCGGCAGTGGCACGGCAGTGACGTTATCGAGGTCGTAGGTCAGTGAAAAGCCGTGTAAAAAACCCCGGATGACAATAACACAACAACTCTGAGCTGCTACGAACTCACGGGGAATAGTGCTGGTGATTCATAACAACATATTGGTGACATGAAGGAGTTTCGCGGCAGATAATGTCTTATTTAAACGCTGCATCGTTGCCCCAACAACTCCCATTATATGGATATATGTAGATCGCGAGTGGATCTAATTATCTTCTGAAGGACTCCAAGTTACACCAAAGTTGTTCGGGTGAGTAAATTAACGTATTTTATGCTAGAAATAAGGTCCAGGTTGCAAAAAACGAAACTTCTCCTTTAACCACCACAATTACTCTGAAGCTGATTAATTAAGGGGGAAATCTTGCATAGTAAAATAAAAAGAAAACAATGACAAACAACACATTGCCATTTCAATTTTTACATCGTTGCACATTTGATTAATTAAATTTGAGTATGAAATATGGGTGTTTGGTACAAGCCACCAGTGTTTTTTCTTTATAAAACAGTGAAACATTTCAGTCTTTACTTTACTACTCAAGGGGGCAAAATAACAGTCCTTGTTATGTGTTGACTGACTCCACAACAGGTGTGTCTATTTAATGGTCTTTTTCAATCATTGTTGTTGTGTTATTATTCTCTCATGCTGTTTCTGCCCCTGCCTCTTTACCAGGGTAATTTAAACACCTGCTGTAATAACGTCATGTTAAATGTGGTCATGATACAGGAGCAGCAGGGACACCCACCATTTTTACCGCTTGATAGCAGATCCTGTGGCCTTGGTAAGAGGGACAACAAATCAAAGTGTAATTTAAAGGATGTACACTATTAGGGGTGGGCAGTGTAGCAAAAATATCATATCATGATTTTTTAACAGTAAAATCACGATCACAATTATTATTAATAATCACAATTTTTTACATTGATTTTAACTCTTGGTTTTTGACTATTTTGCAAGTTACTGAACAGTGCAACTCAACTATTTCCCTATATGTAAATATAGCCCTTAAAGAAAATAAACATAACACAGCATTTAGCCCAAAGAACAGATTTTAATCAGACAATGAAGATCTAACCGAGTTAAACAGCTCCTCTGGCTCCTCAGACACAGGCTGCAGCAGCTGATCACCCCAGGCTGGGTCACTCTGGGTCTGGAGAGCGTGACGTCCAAAATGAGAATCAACCCCGCTTATTTTAAGAGCACACCGGCAGCATCGCCCACTGAGCTGTACTGAGACTGTTGTTATTCTTTTACACGAGTGAAATGACTGCTGTGTGGAAAACCATGCTGTGGTCCGCAGTCATCAGACCAGTGTGTTTGGAGCTGATGAGAGGATCGAATAAAGAGAGCGAGACAATGAGGCTGCAGCCGCCGTGCTATGACGACCCTGTCCACACTGAGGAGGAGCTATGAAGCACTCTCTGTAATAGAGAAGAACCTAAACCGGGTCGAGCCGAGCAGAGCTGTTACTGTGTAGTGGAAAAGGGCCATTGGATTGGTTGATCACTGTGTCTCTAGGACTAGCACTTGTAGGACTGAATTGGACTGAAGCAAATAGTGTGATCTGGCTGAAGGAAAAAAAAACTGAGTCCGTGCAAGAGCATAGAACAGCAATGGATAAACGATTCTACCATCTCTTCGTTTTGGCATATCAACATGTTCTAATCATTCACGCTCTAATATCGTCATATCGCCCACCATTATACACTATATATCTATTTGTGTAAGAGCAAACTGGAGAATTGTTATGCACTAGTGAAGTCCTTGCTACTTTGTAAGTCAGCTGGGTGTCCCCCACGTCCCCAACGTGTTAGACTGTGTCCATATCCTGTTAGCTCACTGTTGAAGTGCCTTGAACCCAAAGCAGCAGCCCCTACATCCTGCATATCTAGACTTCAATAGAGTAATAGTGATTCTTAGAAGTTTTCTGATAGGAAGCTCTTGTACCATGTGACTGTGTGTGAGGCCAGTCGGTGTGTGCAGGCAGGGAGGATCCTCACTCACAGTGCACATGTGTCGATTGTTTGCTGCCCCTGTCGCTTTACTAGCTGCGGGGGTTGAGGCTGCCTGCTCTGCATGCATGCTACACAGAGGGGAGAGGAGTGTGTGTTTGTGTGCGTGTGTGAGAGAGAGAGAGTGTGTGTTTATATTTGGATTTAGTAGTAGACTAGTGTTTGGAAGCTCTGTGGAAACATGATCACAGTTTCTTCAAATCCAATTTTATTTCATTCTTGGACTCCAAAATTGTGGCTTTGAACACTTGTTCTTCAGACTTACTGTTAGGACAAGCTTTCAGAAGGTGGCACTGAATACGCAACTTTTATTTCTCAATCTCTTTAAAACTCTGTTATGCGATTCCAACAGGAGTTATAATACCTCTCTGTGATGTTTTGTTTAGCTGTTTTTTTCCCATATGGTCTTTTTTGTATCTTGCCATATTATGCAGAGAGCAGGGGAAAGAAGATGGAGAGAGCGGGGGGGAGAGAGAGGGAGGGCATGGATGTTGCAGTTGCAGGATGTGGTATAGCCCTTAACCAATCGGCCAGAGCGCCCTTTTATGTAGCTGCAGTTGCTGTAAACATTACCATTACTATTTAATGTGGTCATTTTTAGAAGAGTTATTATTTCATTCAAAACAGGTGATTAAAAAACAATCATGAAGGACATAAAGGTACAGTTTAGTGCATGACACTGCACATATAAAATATTCTCATTATTATTAATTGACAAATAATCACAGTCATTTTTCTTGTTTTTGTCATTATATAACATGGCCATCCAGATTTATACCTCATTTAAATCCCTGCCCCAATATCACCACCTGTCTCTTCCCCCACCTTCAGATGTGACAGGTCTAAAAACAGCCTGGCCCCTCCAACACATTGCCATTTTTTGCCTTCATATATATTCATGGGTTATTTGTTGTTGGGTCTTGGATTTTGCATCCAGCATCCTCCCCCATGTTGAGCGAGAAAATGACTTTCTAGGAGTGCACATTGCACTGATTCACTCAGTCAACAGTAAAGTGGACTCACACGAAGACATGCAGTCTATGTATGTACACAGCGCCTCAGGGAGGCTCGCAGCAGCATGTTTGTCATAAACAGGCATCGACACCCATGGACGGCTCATTATGTTAATTCATTGGTCCTGAAATGAGAATGCCCTGCTCAGATCTTGAGGATGTGTCATTCACAAACATTTAGTGCAATCTTTTTTTCTGATTACAAAATAGTATGAGACCACTGGGTCAAGATATACACTATGTTTGGATCAAGTTGCAGATGAATTTGTTCTCCACCTTTTTAAATCGGTTTGAAATCCACATCATAGATCTTGTTCTCTGGGTTCATGTGACTTGGACAGTAGATTAGAGCAAGAGACGGCCGACGAGACATGAAATTAAAAGAAATAGTGCAATCACATGACATCTGCTGTCATGGCTCTGTACAGGATGTGAGACAGGGCGAGACATGGACCCTTTTAATTTGTAAAACTAGAAAGAGCATTTCTGCATTTCTATGAATGCTGAAAGCCGAACGCCATTGCTGAAGCAATCCTGAAGTAGCTAAAGAAATGACTGAAGCAATGTTGAAAAGGCTGATGCTAAAACTGAAATGTATAATTTGTAGGTCGAGAGATTAATAGCTTTTTAAGGGCTTAAAGCAGAAGAAACGTTGCGAAGGCAGAGGTATGTGTTGAAAGTCATGCACATAAGTGTAACATTTGAAGAGTTTGAAGCGTTGAAGTCAGCTGTAAAAAGCTCTGTAACCTGACAGCTACAGAAAACTGATGAACCAGTGCTAACATAGCTGAAGAAACAGGCCAGATGCTTTTTTTTTTTTTTTAGCATTCACACTAATTAAAAGAAGCTGTCAGCTGATGACACTTTGACATTTAGGGGTGAATTGAATTTCATGTTTTATGTCTATTGGAGCCATCACACTCAGTGAGGAGAACTGTGATCAGCCAAGTACACACACTTGCGTACAAACAGAGACAAATCGATCATCCAGCAGCCAAATGCTCACAAACAATCAAACGTCCTTAACTCAGCAGTTAAGCAGGAGCCTCCTTAATAGAGCAGTTGGCCATTTAAATGACTGTAATTTGGGACAAGTGGATGGCAGCAGTCAACTAATGATATCTATTTAATTTTCTCTGAGCCTGGGTGCCTGGATGTAGGTCACAGGGTGATTCATCGCAGAATCATCCTTGCAAAAACAAAAAAATGACAACATGGGGATGTTAAGTGTGTGGGAGCTGCATAAGCCAGTGCGATGCCTCCTTCCATCTCTGTCTCTCTCTCTGTATCTCCCTCTGTCTCCCTTGGTCATTTTCATTCTGTTTGCAGCTCAACGCCCTCACCATTTGTCCACGCAACTCTGCGCAGTCATCCTATCTGCCTTGACAAGAAGGGTCTTGCCAGACGCTCATTTAGAAATGGGTTAGGGCTGCATCAGTGACTCAATTGCGATGCATCTGAGGATGTTGGTCTCGTTCTGGGCCACTGCAGTTGTGGGTGACGTGGCCACGGCTTCGATCAGAATGGAGACTGTTTTCTATTCGTTGAGATGTGCTCATTAACGTCAACGCGACGTGACAGCAAGGACAATTTGCAGTACTATTTTCTACACACTTTGTTCTCTGTTGTGCTGCACTGTCAAACAAGTATTTGTATTCAAAGTAGTAGTGACAGCTGAACTTTTCCTGACGGTAACATTTGCTGAGTCTTTTACGTACATAGGTGGTGTTCTGTAGCACAAGCTTTGACAAATGCTAATGTCTGGAAAGCTTCAGGTGAATGTCTTAAAAATGAGGCGACATGTTCTCTGCTCCGACTGTAAAACTGTAAAATCTCTTTATATCTGTTGTTACATAATACAGTGCGTACATACCCAGCCACAGTCCTAGTGAACTGGACCGATTTATTCCCAGGGCAGTTTTATCAGGTTGATTGCCAAGCACTGATGTAACTAGGAACTGACCTCACTAACTTTCAGTGGCAGGGAGCGAAGCCTACACATAAAGCCACTGAGCTGGATGGGAGCTGACATAATTGTATGAACCTGTCAAACTCCAACTATGTCCATGTTCAAGGTTCAGGCAGTTCTTGCCACAAAAGACATTGTATTGAGTTGACTTTTGGAGCAGCTGTTCCACTTACAGGGCTGTATAGAGGGGCTACACAAAGGCAAATGAATTATGCCATTTTAATAATCAATCGACTGTTTCATGTCATGTAACATGGGCCGTTCTCTCTTTTTTGCAACGGCCGTCTTATGATTGTGAATAAGATTTTTAACTACATTGTAATACCACGTGCCGCAAATCATGGCTTACTGTTACTACTGTTGTGATTACTGTGATTTTCATTCATTTATTTCCCTTATACGATCCATGAATCATTGAATAAATTGATATGAATGAATATGAATGAATAACTGAGTTCAAAATTATTCAATTTTAGTTTGGATTAGATAAAAAAAAAAAAAAGTAAGTTAGATACGACGGTGGTGGCAATAAGAAACTACAGGAATCACTCTTAATTTAATTTCATTTAATTCACATGAATTTTGCAAAAAAGTTTGATTTCTTTCCATTGAATCAGTTTTGATTTAGCGCAGAAACTTCAGCCTGGTCAAACCGTGACTTGTCAGATAATCACGTGCTTTATTTGCAGCTTCTTAAGAACTTCCTACCTGGATGTTTTTGAGTGCCTACATGGGCATGCTCCCCACTGCGTAATGACTTTGTTTCACAACACCACACACAGCAGACAGGCCTCAGTTAACGGTAACTGTCGCATTCAACCCTCATTTCAACATAATCTGCCGCCTCTGTTAGAGGAGCAAAATGTTCCCCACTGAGATGAAAGGCAACATGATGTTAATATTCATTTAAAGATGGTGTTAAATCATGGCTAAAAGAGAAGTCATTTACATAGACACACCTGTATTGATTTTTTCTACCTGTTATATTTCCACCTGTGCTGTATCTTTGTTTTATTTTATTTTAATTTTTAGAAAGCCTTCTGTGGGCAGGTGTCGAAAATTAACATCCAGCTGTAACCACTTAATGCAGTGCATCAGGTGCTTGTGCACAATCATACGTTGTAATTGGTTGTTTTTATTGTAATTCCACTGCTATTGCTGCGTCTCCCACAGAACAGCTCTGGGGCTCTAGTTTTGCAGACGAGGCGCAAGTGAAGTGCAGTGCAGGTGCGCCACGCCAACGGGGTGTGTCCATGCGCATTTTGCTAGTTTGCCATGCTACACACCCTGGTGCAGGTACTCCCACCTCCGTCCCTCCTACCAGCGCAAGTGGAAAGAGGGAGGGAAGAAGGCGTGAGTGGGTATAACACAGCCGATTCAGATCTTCACCAATCAAATGAGCTCCTCTCTTCACCTTTAAATGTGCTGCGGACGAGGCACACTGCAATTTTGTCATTTTATATTCCGACATGGACGAAGGAGACAGATGGCCAAACTTCTCCCAGGAGGAAACTGATGTTTTGTTTCGAGAGGTCCAAGTTCACAGTGGCCGAGTATATGGTAATGCAAACAGACCTTCATGGGCTGATGAAGCAAAAGTAGCCTGGGAGGAGGTTACTAATACTGTTCATCAGGTTTGTCCTGATGCTCAGTGTAAAAAAAACACCCTTTTCCTCTAATAAGAACACTCACATTGAACCCCATGTAACTAAGATGAATAGTGTGCACAGGTCACAACATAAACAAATACCATGTGTAACAGGGATGAAATCTGAAGCAC
Organism: Selene dorsalis; assembly: GCA_900303245.1. Taxonomy (NCBI): domain Eukaryota; kingdom Metazoa; phylum Chordata; class Actinopteri; order Carangiformes; family Carangidae; genus Selene; species Selene dorsalis. The sequence continues at coordinate 76,551 of OMNW01002039.1, read as the reverse complement.
CTGTGTGTAAAGGATGCATCACTAAGCTCCGTGGCCTGGACCTTGTAGGCGAGCGGCTCTTTTTCTCTTCTCGTTTGATTTCTCTGAGATGAGAGATGTGAACATATACTCACTATCTGATGACCGGGCTGTTTGTGGTTGGTTGAGAGAGTTGTGAACCTGTTTGTTTGCAGCTGTGTTCATTCAGTCAGGTTGAGTTTCAATTAGCCGTGCCAACTTCCTTTGATCTGACATCAGATGTGACGGGACAATCTATATAGATATAAATGTATGTGCTGATTCAGATAGCTGCATTGAATAGTAGTTTTTGTGATTATTTATTTTAGTTTTAGTTTTGGTGAGGTGTGCGCACTGTGCCGACGTCAGCCGAACTACTACTTGACCGGCTGCGCTTCGCCCTGCGGTGAAAGTAGACCAGGTTGGAGCTGGCGAGCTTTCAGCGCACTTTCGACGCAGCCTCCTGGCACAAGACTGTCACTGTGCCAAGCTGAATCTGTGACACCTCCCCCTGCTGCACACACACACCTATCTCAGCGCACCTCGGTCTGCCGAACTGGGAAACTACAGCCCAGAGAGTTACTATGTGACCAAATATTGATTTAATTTTTTATGCGCAAAAAGAAGAGTGTGCAATTTCTTCTCAGATGTTACAGGAACATGCTTTAATGTGTTAGCCTTGCTTGAACATATAGCATGAATGTGCTATTCTTTGCATTGTAAATGCAGCAAGTCAGCTGAAAAACATCAGATGTTTGAGTGAAATCTGGAAATGATTACATCGTCCTTTTTGGTTTTTATGTTGCTGCATATAGGATTTTGAAAAAGGGGCCTTGAGAATCTTAACGGGTGACTAAAAAGGAGCCTGCAGCATCACAGGAGTCAAGTGATCGATGCTTTCAAGAACAGCATATCTCCCCTCCCTCCCTTCCAGATTGTCAAAGCACATCACGTACCACTTGGCTGGAGAGGACATAAAAGAATTTTATGGAAAGTAAAACCCACCTATGTCGTCTTCAGTGGTAACACAAGAGGTTTATACGAGCTCCTGCTGTCCACAGAAATCCTACACTCAGTGCTCAATGCAAGAGACACTGGAAGTATTAGGTTTATTTATCACCAAGAAAGAGCCTCTGTCTGAGGCTGGGGGTATCAAGAACTGAATTAATGACTGTTGAAAAAATAATTCACACAACTCAGAAGCTGTAATTACCTGAGTAAGTGCTGTGCATAGAGCAAAGATCCAAAGTGCCACCAGGTTCTCATTAAGCCAGTCCTTAACCCGCTCGTAGCACGGCTGTGGACACACACACACACACACACACACAGAATGAGCAAACATCATCTGGCAAAAATAAACTCACTGCTTTGATGTCCAGTGCTATAAACAATAGAATGATCTACAATTAATAGTGAGTCTTCTCTGCTTGTATTAAGAATCTGTAGAAAACGTCCCCTGTGGCAACAACCTTATCTCCTCCTCCTCCTCCTCTGACCTAATATTCTCTGGAAAACTTTCGAGAATTCAAGCAAGTCCCTGTCGTCCTTGTTTCCCTTCAGCTGTACAAACAGGAGAAATGTGAATATGAGAGCAGCACATGCACTGGAGGCATCATTTAGACATGAGAATGGGCTGAATTTTTCATGTCTGACATTGTTTGAATGCATTCTGAAGGCAACTCAATAAAAAAAAAAAAATCTCCTTGTTTACTTTCCCCATTTTCTTTTTTGTCACTGGTACATTTTCAGCACCTTCAATACATTTCAAAATCTCCTTTGAAACTCTGGAAAATGTCCCTGAGTCATGCAGTGCCCAGCCGACAGACAGACAGACAGACAGACACGGAGAGAGAGATAATTATTATTAATTGAGGGAAGAGAGCAGCATCATCCTGAGACAAGAATGAATGCAAATAATGAAAAGGAAATGAATCCTGAAGGAAGGACAGTAGCTTTCAAAGAACACATTAGAAGTGACAGGAGTAGCATTTGGCATGTTGCTCCCTCGTGTCTTACATTTTATAGATGTGTGTGCCAAATTGTGTTTGATTGTATTTGTTACATTGGAGAAAAGACTGTCTGACACACTGTAGTACAGGGAAAGGTGCTATCATAACAGGCTACACTGCTGCTATAATTAAATTATTCATTTCTGCAGACATGCCTTCCCGATTGTGCTATTTTTTTTTTTTTTTTAAATCTACTTACATCAAGAAGCTGAGTCAGAGCCAGGGATACCAAACACGGTCGGATCTGTATTTCACTGTTGCTTGGAATGTCAGGAAACCCAAAAAATATATTTTCCTTAGCACAAGGTGAAATAATTCTCTGCTGGATCAATATGGAAAGTCATGCTGTAAGCCAAATTTAGGACAGCTTTGGAGTTATTTATCAAGCTGCTGCCCAAAGGCAACCCTCCTGGCCCACAGAGCTGCAGCTGAAAATATATATATTCAGATTGTTCTTGTTTGACGTCCACTGCAGACTCTCAGAAGACCAGGAGAAAGAACAACAACCAACTTCAGCACAGGGACAGTGGTATATTAACAAAGTAGCTCTGTGAATACAAAACAATTTAACCTTGAAGTGGTAATAATTGAACTATGCAGGAAACACAGGCTGTTTGAACAGTTATTCTTGTAGTGTTGGTTTCTCCCATGTGGAAGCTCGCATGGCCTTGAAGCGTTCAGTGTGAGTCCAGTTGTGTGTGTCCATGTTTGGCTGTGATACTTTGTGTTTGTTGTTTCAGTTCAGGAGACCCTGAGACCAAGAGTACTTTTTTTTTTTTTTTAGAAGAAGAAATGACTGACACAATTCACAAGTCCACAAATGCTCAGCTGCCAATAGCAAGAGCCAGAAGAATCTAAAACTAATGTCGATCACCACGTTTTTAAAAAAAATCACTTTTCATTACAAAACTGTACCCTGGAAAGTGGTGTGTGGGTATTTATAAGATTTGGATCTTGATTAAAAACAAAACAACCCACCAGTCTCACACTGGCTTAGAGACAAAGCAACATAATGACTGTACCCACCACTGGGATCACTCAGGTCTAGACCTGTGTATTTTCGTGATGTAATTGCCTAAAATAACTCAGCTTAGGTTCTGCAAAGACACTGTACAACACAAAGATCACAGACCTTCCCATCTCTTCACCTGCGACATGGTTTTGTGTGGGTGGGTGGAATGACTAATCTTGTTGTTATTACTCTAGACAGTATGTAAGGACAGACTTGACATCACCTTTTGGCTTCTCAGTCGTGGATTTGAGGCTCAGAGTGGGCTGCCCTGCTGTTGCCATCTTGGCAGGACATGATGCTCCTGCTTCACCCTCTGGCTAATCAAAACTGAACACATAGGTATAGTGTGTGTGTGTGTGGAGCAGAGACTTTGATGCACTTACATGTCTCTCAAAACGACCAAATTATGCATAAATTTTAAACCCTAATAAAATTTTAACAGTTGAGATATGAAATCCATCCATTAATTCCATCCATCCAAAGTCAGACTGGAAATCTTTTAGTGAAAGTTGAAATGCTTTTCTTTAATTTCAGATAGATAGATTGATGTAGATATATAGTTTATTTATGGCCTAGGTGCTGTAGCCTACATTTGCTGAGGGCAGTGGGGACAGAGGACCTCCTGAACCTCTCAGCCCTGCAGTGAGATGAGACATTGCTGCTGCTACAGCTGCTTCTTTGACCTGGCAGACTCTTATGGAGAGCATGGTTGGTGATCCAACACGTCCTGCATTTAAACTGTGTGTATCTCTCATCTACAGTCCTGACTGAGTCCAGACACCTGCCAACCACAGTCTCAGCCTTTATAACCAGCTTGTCCAGTCTCCTTGTGTTCAGGTCAGACATGCTGCTGCTCCAGCAGACTACAACACAGACAGGACTCTGCACCACTGACTGTTAAACCATGTGCTGCATTTCACTGCAAGGACCTGAGAAGGAAAAAGCCAGGTAGATGGCGTCTGTGTTCAGGGACCAGTGCAGTTTACTGTGCAGGTATTCACTTAGCTATTTATCAGGCTGCACCACCTCTGTGTTAAAATGACCTTCCCCTATATGTTCTGATTTACATTGCAAGATTATCCTGGAGCCTGTTAACATTTGCATATAAATATCAATTGACTATTACGTTTACTTTCTTCACTGACACAGATGGAAATAAAAAAAGACTGCATTAGTCAAAGCTGTGCTTTGGGAGGCGAAGAGCCTGAGAGAAAAAAAGAGGGAGAGGGTGAGTGAGATGAGAGAGGAAGAGCAGGTAGACAGACAAACATAAAATCTAAGGAGAAATGTCTTAAATTGAGCCAGATATCTGTTCTCAGCAGGTGGGTTTTTTTTTTTTTTTTAATGAAGGAACGTTTCACTTTCTTAAAGCTTATTTCATTATTTGAAAAAGTGAAAACCTCCTGTTTTAATGGGTGATTATTTTGTTTATTGTAAACAATATTTCACCAGTTTCCTTGCTATTTTTCTTGTGAGAGCTGAGCTGCAGTGGCAGTTGACTGCAGTGTCCAGGATAGGATTAGTCACAATGTCCCTTGTGCTATTCAACACAAACAAAAAATCAGCTGACCCGATCTTAACGCCCTTAAGAGATATACTACATGTAGGTAATTACAGAGGAAGCTATAGATTCATTTGAACAACATAAACCTTGGACACTCACAGTGTCATCATACACTAGAGTGGTCTAAATAGATTATTGCATTAGACACACTTTCTTTTTGTCATGTGTAGAATTTGAGATACTTCTTCAATTCCCGACACTGACATAGTTTTGAGGATATTAATTTTTGGCCTCCAAAGTTCTTAAAATGCACACACATGTGTAGATCAGGGAAATCAAAACTTGCCCTCGAGCCCCCCTCGCAAGCTCAGATTTTGAATTATTTCTTGGTATAAACTCTGCATATGGCCATGAAAAAACATAAACCTTTCAGTGGTCTTGAATGGCTTTATGCACTTCTTTTTGTTGCCTTGAGTCCAATAGAGACACGTGAGGATCAAAAAGGGTATTACTGGCATGGATGCTGTAGGCATGTATGTAATTGAAATCTAGTACATATTTTATAATGCAGGCATTACTGGAAGAGGGAGCGGCTATGCTTCAGTGTGAACTACAGTAACTGAATCCTTGATCTGCAGGACAAAATGGCCAGATTAATTTGGCCGTCAAAACCTCTGTAATACTGGAGGAGCTGAGGGGATTCAGAGGTCTGCGTGAAGGTCAACAAGCTGTCACCTGAAGGAGGTAGTGCATAATTTAGAAAAGTCTTTCAATTGGTTTTGTGGAACTTGGTTTCAGAAAAAAAGTAATGAAAGTACATTTGAAAAGGTTATGTCTTTCATTTCTAAAACGGCAAAAATTGAAAACAGCTGCAGTTTGACCACAGTCTGGCCTTTTCCACTGCTGAATGGACAAATTAAAATGAGTGACAAACAGCTGGAGAAAGAGGATTACGGTGGATTTGGAGTCTGAAAGGTTGACCCCGATGGCAACATATTTAAGATCTGCCCTTTGCAGGAGAAAGTAAGTTTTTATTGAAGAGTTACTTTATTTACCAAACTGAAGAATGAGATTTACGACATGTCTGTTGTCGACTCCTCAGTTGAGTCAGTTGAGACTGAAATAACTCAGGCTGCACATGGTTTTTATCATGGAATTGAAGTCATCTGACAAGACAGGAGTGATATAAATGACACAGTTAATCTGGAGTTTTATAAACTGTGACTGTATCTGACACAATGAATATGATTTCTGAAATGGGTCCGTTTACTATTGTGCTGCAACAACTTAATAATATCAGAGGCTTTGCAGAAATCACAATGATGGTTCCTCTGCTTTACTCATTCTGATGCAGACTGACTGCTATGGCAAAAGAAGACAATTTATTGTGTTAAGTGGCTCTAACATTTGTTATTTGTACCAATAACAGGTCGACCTCAAGACTTAAATTTAATTTTACCACTCCTGCCATAGCATTTTATTTTTATCTTTCACGCTTGTGCCTCCGAATAATATGGCAATTATCAGCTTTTGCAGATGGCAGAGCTAGAAAACAGATGTTGTGTCGGTCTGCAGAGTTACAAAAGAGTCTAAATGTTGAACAAGCAGAAATGGCATCTTTGTGATCCAGGGCAAAACATTGTGTTTACATCTGGTTATAATGTGGTTTAATCAAATGGTAAAGTTATAGACAATTAATTATTAGTTAATTCAATTTAAAATTTTGAGCTGTGGTTTTCAAATGACTTTAAGAATCAGTTCCTTGATTGAATATGCTTGTGAGATGCCTTTTTTTGTCTAACACAATCACACTTACTTCTTTTCATTATCATAGCAATGCTAACCATAATGATTGTGAATACAGTCCAATTTAATCAAGCCACTATGGGCAACCTTGCCCTTCAAGTAAGAGGTGCTAAAGTGAAATTTTATCACCGTATTCAAAATCCTCTAGCGCTGACCAGAAATAAAGAAGGACAGCATCTGAAGTTGAACCATGAGGGATCCAGCAGGAAACAATGAAATGACGACGAGAATGAATTTCCAACACAGACTGTGAAATTTTGGATAAATCTGGTGATGAAGCTGAAACACCTTCTCACAGCACTAGTGGACTTTGACTGACAGACCGACTCCGACACCTACCGCACGTTTCAGCATGAGTGGTGTGGTCTACTTTGTCAAAGGGTGATTGAAAAGCTGGAGGAAAACACAATTTGATGCATCAGCTGCCAAGAGGGGGTCATTCGTTAAGATGGCTGATTCTGTCAAATGGAGCTGAGCCTCTGAAACCACAATGGAATTTTTCAAAGATGGTGTTCTGCAATAAAACACGTTTTTTTATTTATTTATTTTTTTTAAATAGAAGACTGGGAAGAAAGGGAATTTTGAAGATGAGTCTTTGCTTAACTGAGACTTCTCTTTTTCCAAGTACACACTGTACTGTTGTAGATGAAAGGAAAAGGTCGATTGCCATATTTGGAGCTCTGGCTTCACTTAATGGCAGAGCGAAGTCTTAGACCAATTATGTTAATGACAAATTTATAATGTGTTGCAGAGTGTCAAGACAATGGGTGGGCACATTCATGTGGACACAGTTTGCTAATGACACTGTAGGAAAGAACAACAGTGGAGTTTGCCAGGGTGACGATAGGTCACAGGAAGGTTGGATAATTTTAGATGTGTATGAGTTTGTAATTAATATCAGCTCTCCTTATGTTCTATATCAAGGCACTCTCAGAAGATGTTACAGGGGCATGTGCATATGCATGGTCCAGGGTGGCGTTGTATATATTCATTATGACAAAGCTGCAGAAAATGGTGCAGTTTATATTGTTTTTCTCCTCTGCACACCTTGTTTAGCTTTTTCAATAGCAAGTTAGACACATAGACATGCAACCCCTTTTGGCAGATCGGGCCCTTTTTTTTAAATGCGACACTAAGTGTCATCTTTTCATCTGGTTTGGCAGCAGCAAAGACACTCAACTTGTTGGCTTTAACCTGTAAGTCTCGGTGGTCTATTAATAGCCTGAGATGTGTGCTGAGACTTGAAGAGGTGAACCAGGTGTCACACCTCTAAACCTCACTTGCTTGCTTTTGTTCACCTCTTGCTGTGAGGTTTCTTTGTCAATCTTACATAACAATTCAAAACAGCAACTCTGCACTTTGGCACTCCTCTGAATTAAACATATAACACTGACTCTGCAGGAGTAATAAGAGCAGTAAAGGTTCTCTTGATAGTAGTGGTTAATTCAATATCAGTAATTACAAATACCAAACTGTCAAATATGTGAGGGAGGTTGTTTTTCAGTGGATAGATGAGTAATGTTAAATCTTCTGGGTATATGGAAAAAAGATAGATGAGTATTGTAGCAAAATTATTTGGGGTCAAGTGAAGAATTGCCTTTACCTCACAATTACTTTATCTTGGCCTTACAATTTGCATTTAAATGAAATATGACCAACACAGTGCCAACCTCATTTCTCTTCATTGTTTTCAATTTTTCTTTTTCAATCTGCACCTGAGATGATGCCAGTAGACCTTAAAGAAACTGGATAATCAACTTAACATTATGTTCAATTATGTGGAAGAGAATATGTACTAAATAATATTGTATATACCACATAATGTATAACTATATTTGTGCCCTCATTTCCCTACTGATTAATTGACTGCTAGCTAATCTCCACCCACCAGATTTGCATTGTACAAAAAATCTGTGGCACATTTACCTGTCACACAAAGGCAACTGACAACCGTCAAATTTGCTGGATGAAATGTTGCCATCAGATTTTTATCAACTACAGCTACATCACTTAGCAAATGGTAGCTCCATGCATAGTGTCTCTACAGTGTCTGAGAACCAGTCGACTTGTTTTAAAGAGGAACTATGCAAGATTTTTACCTTAAACAGCTTCAGTGTAATTGTGATGGTTAAATGACTTGTTATAGGGAGAATGGAGGCTCTCTGCCTTCCCTCTAGTGTCTCTTGGCCAAAAACCAACCTTACAAGATCAGCATCTCGACCCGGTGTCACAGATCTCATCTTGCAAGATACATGGAGTGCTTTACAGCACTACGACACAAACACGTCCTGTAATCCATAATCTCTTGTTAACGTAACCTAGGAGGGAGGAGGGTTAGCGGTGAGTTTTCATGACAGTGAGAATATGCACTCCAAAACTGTAGAGGGAGCTCTGTAGAGAAAAAAACCCCTCCAAAACAGTGAAAAATCGGCAGGACCTGCACAGTTCCATTTTAAACCAAGAAAATCATAATGATCAGGCGACATGATGCTAAAAGACAGGTTTAAATCCATGAAAAACATACAATAGCACTGTTTTTGTAATGCAGTGAAGGACTATTAGTATCATATGTTGAGTGAAAACAATAAGAACAACAATGACAAAATAATAGGAATTCTTCATGTTAACCCTTTCTGTTATGTTAAAAAAGGAGGGAGGGAGCATTAGTTGCACATTTTGGGGGAATATTTAGATTTTCCTGCCACCACTTACCGCTGTCCACCATGTTCCTGGGTTGTCCAGGCCACAGTTGTCGCTGTACTCCAGGCAGCAGGAGTCCGGCACACGGGTGGCGTTGTAAACTTCAAACCAGTCTGTGTGGTTGGTTACTCCACAGCAGCGAAACTGCACCAGAGAAAAACAATGCATCAGGAAAGTCTGATCTTTTATCATGCTGAAATACTAATGCATGATAACAAATAAACATCCTCTCCCTATGGAGACCATTTACTGGGCAAAACATATCACGTGTGAAGCACTTCATCTTACTGATATTGAGCTGCAGTGCTTTTGTAGGCAACAATCCACATCTCATTTGTCTCACAGCTCTAAAATCATTTTCTAACTCTCCTGCTTCTTTTTATCTACATCTTCTCCCTTTGTGATTCGTATAGATTTTTGATAAGGAATCGTGGCTTTCCGCACAATTCAATTCATCAGTTGGACTTCATGGAGAGATAAAGTGCCCCTGATGTTTTGTTCATTCAGTGGACTAATTCCACACAGGAACAATGCTGCCTGTGCCTCTCCCCACACCAATCCGTGCCCAGAATTGGGGATTATGTATTAATTCAAAACTTTGCTCAGCACTTAAACAGTGGATCAAATTTATGTGCAATTCATCATGAAGTACAGAAAAATTCAAATTACCAGAAAGCATCTGAAGTAGCCTATAGTTTTAAAGTTTGAGAACAAAGACCAAAGAATGCATCGTCAGAAATATTCAAATGCTTTCACCTCAGAAAGTTAACAACCAGTCTGGCATATGACCCTTACTGATTTATTGTACTGGCATTTGGAGCCTTGTTGAATGTTGTTACAACTTCTTCTCATGTATGTAAATCCTCTCCTATTCCATAAGAGGCCATTAATAATACGCAGGGTGAACTTTGCCACAGGGACATCTACTGTATTATCTATTCAGTGACTCAGCATGTATGAAGGAGGCTGGGGAGGCAGTGACAGAATGAGAGCTGCCTTTTAATGGTCTTCATCTCAGCCAGACAGACACTTTATGGAGCCCCATACATTCACACTGCACTGCTGATCTGACAAGGAGAAAGGTGCACATTCACGCTTGCACACAAAAGTTTTAAAGCAGGGACACCAAATTCCAGATTCCCCTCATGGCATCATATCCAGTACACGGAAAAGAAAAAAAAAACAAAAACAACTTTTACATTTGCACCCACACATACCAAAACACACTCGCATACATTTGCATATATTATTTGAATAGTAGTGTATTCTACTGTCATCATTTTATGCCACTTCAGTTGTGTACACATGGGCACACATTCAGGCAGTATACCTTCCGGACACTAGATGCATGCAAATAGACGACAGTCTTACATTCAGTATATGCTGCACAATGGCTAATGGAACAAAACGACACAACATAACAGTGGATGTGTAATGGGGGGAAAAGGTCCAAAGAGCCCTGAAGTCTCCGATCTATCATTTGATGTTCCCAAAGGCATTCCCCAGCAGCAGCATCTGTCCTGTGCAATTATTAAATCCAAATCTCTTTCTCACATTGTGTTTCCTTTGCAGCAGAATTTTTAAAAAAAGTACAGTATATAAATAATACAGAGGGAAAAGAACATCAAAGTGAGAGCTGGAAACAAAGATTACCTCTGAGAGTCTATGGTGTTTGCATTAATCTCTCTGACAGCATTTTACCGCAGCATTTAAAGTAGAAAAGCTTTGCATGTTTGTCTTTAGAGGCCTTTCAAACATTTTTCCTGTTGCCACTGACTTCGGATTAGCAGTAGTTTTTCTATCAGTCTGATTGTAAATGTCCAGATCCCATTAACTACAAAAAGGATTGCAGTGTTTTATTCAAATTTTACACAAAATGGAGAAATGTAAAATCAAATGGCCCTTCAACATTTGACTACCCCCTTTTTAATTTAATGTGATTGCAGTGCTACAAATGGTGAAACCTTGCCAATAGCAAAAGTAAGCACTGTCGCGATGAATAATGCACTCAAAACGTCATGTATCTCAGCTTGTGACAAGGTATTTTGCATGACTTGACTTGCTGAATGGCACTGAAGTTAATATTGAATGGGCTGCAATGCTCACAACAGACTTTAAATTCTATTTCAGAGCAGCATGACTCCAGCAAACAAAATGCTGGACTGTGTTTTAAATCTTCCAGTTTGTGTGTGATTTGTGTCTTACATCAGTTTGTACTATCATCCAGGCGTTGGTCAAACCCACGTTGCCCTCTGTGCCAAAGAGCTGGAGGCCCTTCTTCAGATCCCGCTGGGCGTAGCGATCAATCTGTGAAAACAGGACGGGACAAACAACTGTATCAGAGAAGAAATTAATATGATCTCATTCAATTCATCTTATTTGAAAATGTTCTTCGGGCTTGGCATCCTGAGCAGCACATTCCTCACTAGATTACAACCATCAGGCATTCAATCAGCCCATTATAGTATATATATAGTAAAAATAGTATTTTCTATTATCTATATTATATTTGACATGGCTCCAGGGAGGTAACGACTGGCTCGTATTATTTACTCAATGTGCTGCGTTGGCCAGAAGGTATTGTATCACACTGAGAGTGGAGGGCACTTTCAGTGTCATTAAAAACTGCCATTTTCCTGTCCTGAGCAAAACTTGAGAACTTCCAAAGACATGTAGTGGAAGATTGCTATATTAAAGAAGCACCCTGCATTCATAAAAGAAAATACATTTGAAGCCCTCATCTGAAAATCACGAGAAAAGGCTAAGGTGGTGATCAATCACTGCTTTTTGAAAAGATAGGAGGGATTATGGCTCTACCTGATTTAATTTGCCTTCATTTCTTTTTTGGTTTTACACAGTGGGAGATATTAATGTCACTGTGTAATGTGGACGGTATTATAATAAAGAATTTTTTGTTTAAATAGTTATGTAAGAAAGTGTTGTTGTTTTTTGAGAGCTACAGCAGAGGAAAGGAACAGCATGCAATGATAGTCATATTAATAATAGTGACAGCAGCAGCAGTAACAGCAACTGTGATGCATCTGCTGATGTAAGTAAAACTGAAAGCTAGTAACAGTAATTGTCATTAATTATAGTGATATTTATTGGCAGAGTGGATGGAGGTGTTTAGGTGGTCATAATTAAGAGCTCAGGATCATGTTGTGTCTTATCTTAATTGGATAAGGTATTTTTGTTTATGTTTGTTTTTCTTTGTGGATGCAATGCACTTGCAAGTTAGCACATTTCAGTTTACAGGGTTTCAAGATGCTCTATTAGTTTACATAGTGGACCACTGACTTTCATGGTCATGTGGCAGACCACCTGAGCGCCGCAGCATCCTTCACACAAGGATTTATGGGCAGGACAAAGTGGACACTGAGACCTAGCTGCAGCAATACATGGACTGAGACAGACTACAGTCAGCTCATTCTCAGCTTGTATCTCCTCAAGTGTTCTTACACTGAAGACACATAAGTTGAGGTCAACAGAGAAAACAATCCACTTTGCTGAACTTAAAGTGACTGAATTTGCTTTGACTGATCCGACACACAGCAGGATGATGGGTGACTGAGCTGCTGTCCAACAAACAGGCCACATGCACATCCATGTGGTTTTAGTTTAGAAGCCGTGGTTCAGCACTGCGAATCTAAACAAACAAGATAAAAACATTTAACAAAATCTGCTTTTCCAGTAAGCTCTGAGTCAAAGAAAGCCTCACCGTAGCTGTGAACACAGTTGCAAAGATAAACAGGCTTAAAAACACTAAACCCTTTGGAGCTAATGAATGTAGAATATAATGCTTTAAAATTAGCGACACAATCGGGGACCACGGGAGCTCGATACAAACAGCAAACAAAATTCCAAACTCACATACAACCCAGTCATCCTTGTTTACACATTGAGACGGTCAATCTCATCTGACATCCATCACATTGATCTCCACTGACCTTGCGCTCTCCTACACTGCAGCCTTTCAGCCCATGAAGTGTTGCAGGCACCAAACACCTTGTTAAATCTGTCTTCATATACTCCTCATCCACACTTCTTGACATTACATTAAGCATATTAGAGGGATGAAGAGAGTAAGTTGTTGACTGACGAAGCCTTCCTGCAAATTTTGATCAGCTTAATCTGGCAGTTCCATGAGAAAAAAGTCGTTTTTAGCGATGCGGTAAAATGTGTTAAACCGTCCTCATCACCCACCACTGAGTAGATAATCTGGAAACAGATGTCTCACAATAAAATTAGTTTAAATTGGGTTAAAATAAGATGTGGAAGTTGTGTTTCTGGCCACCATTCAGGAGCAGTGAGTGCTACCCTGTTTTGTATGACATACGTCGTACACATGCATGAACACACAGCAGTGTAATACAAATCCATGCCAAGGTTACACAATATTACCCCGAGCTGAACATGGCACCTTGCCAATAAATGCACCAACAAAAATGAGGATGCAAAACTGCACACTTAAACACTGCAGGAGTAAGGATAGGCCTGTGAACATGACCCAGCCAGTGATTACATTTACCATCACAATGCAATTAGGAAAACAATTTAACACCATTTACTGTATATAATGTGATTTCTATGGGACAGAGTTAGTGAAGCTGACTTCACATACTGACTCTGTGCAATGTTAGTTTTGTGTTGAGCCATATTTATTGTTTGTAAAAAAAAAATCAGAGGGCACAGATTTAAAAGGAGGCGCTGTAAATGGAGGTGGTATGAAAACATCAGGTGATTTAATCATGGTGAAGTCTTTGTGATCGTATGTGTACTGAACATCTTATTACATGTTAATTAGAGGTCACTAATGTGCCTGCAGGACTGAGGAGTTGTATGAAGCAGTTTTATCTCACCGCTATCTGGAGAATAAAAGTGCCACGAGCCCTGGGGCAAAGATAAAGCATGTGTTCATCTTATATTCTATTCACTGTGCTTATGTTCAACACTTACATTTGCACAGACGCTATTCTCTAATATAACAGAATGGATATCATTATACCAGACTTCTGAAGTTAACAATGAAACAAAAAGGGGCTCATAATGTAGGCACCAAAAAAAGATCAGCTGAATGTGAATAGACAATGGAGGAAATGACACTACAAAGATGTACCAGAGAAACCCAGAAAAGGCTGAATTAACATCAAGAGGTTATGACAGAAATATGTAGACATGATGCCAATTTGTCCTCCTTTTTTTGTCATTTTTATAAATGTGTTTTCACAACAAACACATTTAATGCAACAAACCATGTTGACAGTTTCAGATTTTCACTTTCAGAACAACAGCACTGTGAAAATCTGCTAAATAAAACTGCCAGGCACAATTGTGTGGGGGTGTGGTGATAGTTGTATCCCTGCTGTAATTTCTCCCCCCCAAAGAATTACAATCTTATATAAGTAAAGAACAGAGACACATTGTGACATGTGGAGATGACAGTATGTGTCACATTTATTCTCAGTTGTGTCAGCCTGGTTTGTAACTGTGTGTTGTTGCCTGTTGGTAAATAAAAGATAACACACTATGATGAACTTCTGAAATTGTAACGTAAGTGATATTGCTTCCATTTTGGGATCTGAGATACCTATTTCAAGCTTTAACTGGTCAAACACTGGTTATTGAGCCAAACTGGATGTTGCATTAAGATCTGTAAACATGAAAAAAAAAATAATTCTTTGAATGCCTCAAAGAGATGAAGATGAAAGAGCATTCTGGATGAAAAGACAGATGACACAATGATATTTCTTGCAACAACATATGAACTGTTGATTTGAGATGAACTGGTGCTACGAGCTGCTGCATGGCATCACCACTTTGGCACAAGGCAACTTGCAAGCTGCCTCCAAACTGATGTAAGGATCCAGCAGATGGAGGCCATATTTGCCATTTGAGTGGATGAGAAAAGGCGTTATTCTTCTTCAGTTGTGCAAATAAAGGATAAAAGTGAGTGAAAGAGAAAGAGAGAGAGAAAAAAAACTTTTTATTCAAATCTAAGTAGGTCATTAGTAAAGAGTGCCTCCTGTGAAAGCGCACAAGCAGCCTGTGCATGAGCCAGGGCTGTACTTTTAGCTCAGTATTGATGTTGTCCTCGGGACTTCAGTCACCCTTTAACTACACCAGACGAGTAGAAGATGGGCCATCAATTATTTATATAGCAGGGATACAAGGAGAGATAAGAGATGTGTATGGAGAGAGAGGAGTGCAGGGGAGGAGAGACAGAGATGTGGATTTGAAAAAGAGAAGAGGGATGGAGGTGTGATGAGAGTGGGTGCAGAGGATGATGAAGGGCACAATAGGTAAAAGCCATCTCACTGTGGGACTGATGAAGTGGATGTATGACTACTGGACTCCAAAATATACAGCGGCAAAGAAGTCCGTCTGTGAGAGCCCAGGAGAAAGATATTATGTCTGAGAGGAACACAAGGAGATGATTTTAGGAGAGGAAAATAATGAGAGGAAAAATGCCTCAATTTACTGTCTTCCCCCAAATAGTGGACCTCCATTACTTGA
Organism: Selene dorsalis; assembly: GCA_900303245.1. Taxonomy (NCBI): domain Eukaryota; kingdom Metazoa; phylum Chordata; class Actinopteri; order Carangiformes; family Carangidae; genus Selene; species Selene dorsalis. The sequence goes on along the minus strand of OMNW01002039.1, from coordinate 61,010 downwards.
GTTACAAATGTAGGAGAGAGGCAGAATCTGAGATACAGTAATGTAGACAAAGGTATTAACAAAGAGGGAAGATGTGTGATCACATTCCCCATGGATTTCCTGTGAACATGATGATTTCACTATAAGATGCCAGACTGGATAAAACATGCTCTGCTTCATCCTTCACAATGACGTTAAGTGATTCTATGAAAAATAGATTTAAAAAAATAAAAAAAAAGAAGGAAGATTTTAACATTATTGATTCATAGCTTAAATTGCTGCCTTAGAGTTTGGAATTGGTTTTGGTGGCACTAACAGCTCTGGGCAGCAGGTTAATCCCAAATCAAGGTTTAATTAAATGCTGGATTTTAAAAGTCATGTTGCAGTCATTTCAGATATGTGAGATCTGCTCATCCAGTCGTCTCTGTAATATTTTCTGTCTGTACCTAAATATCGCTCTGGTCCTCTGCACCCCTTCACCTATGGGCTCCTTCACCCACCGACAAGGGCTGGCTCTCTGATAATACGTTCATTTTATCCTTCCTCCAAGGGAGGTCAGATTACATTCCCTGGACTGTGAACCAATTTAGACCAAAGTTAGGGTTTGTCAAGGGCATTTACTTTGACTTCAGACATACCATACTCATGTCTGACGAGCTGCACTTTATTTCTGCTGGCTTTGGATGTGAGCCTCAATCTTCAGAAGTGTTGCACTGTATTCGTAAAAACGGAGTTATAGGGGAATGCCACCCTTCTGAAGAATCCACGTGTTATTCCTGTGCCTCAGGACAAATCGGTCAATATTTTTGAACTTAGACATCTTTTCTCTAAAGCCAGAGACTCCAGAACTAAAGAACTAACCCTGAAAATCTGTAAAGTGGGATGTGGAAATCTTGGCAGTGCTTCTTGGATAATGAATGGTGCAATTTAAAGCCCCTGTCTCTGACTTGTAATTTTATCCTGGGGCACAGCAATGACATACGTAAATTATTAAAATGTGTAGCATTTCCCTTTAAGTGACTATTCTCAGTCCTTAGCTGAGGCAAATCAATTACAATCCCAGCTCTTCTCCATCCTCTGCTTCTAATCAGTTTCTGATTAACACTTGGCAAACCATGTGAGTAGACAATCAGTGGCACTAACAGGAGGGAAGCAGTGAGGGATGATACTTGAACTGTGTTAGACAAGGTAGTAGTAAACTGAAGGATTTTAGACAAGATGTTGGACAATAGCACAAGGTCAAGGCTCACTGTCTCAGACTCAACAGAAACTTGCAGAGTGATTCCAGTTTTTACACTTTTACATCAATTTGACATTCAGCAGAGGTTCTTGTGTTTCTAAGTGTTAATGCTTCAAAAGAGCAGAAATAATATTCAAGCTTAACTTAAAAACACTCTGAAAACCTGCTTTTGTTGCCATTCACATGGGTCACATGATAGAGGACAAGAGACACTATAGACAAGTCTGTCACCTGTCCAGCACTGTGTTGTTACACCAGAAACACTGCAGCTACACTGCACTGAAAGAGTGAGCACAGGCACTCAATACGTTTTCAAAACACACAATGCCAGACTGAGGCCCTGACACTTTTACAGCACAACAACCTGGGATGAGATGTGACTGATCCATTTGACCAATTTGCACAGCAGCTAGCTGCTCAATCTTCCTATTGTGTTTGTGTGTTGAATTACCTCCTCCCTTGCAGTTGGCTGTGTCCTGAGTCTGAGGATTGTTTTTGTTGAAAAGAAAAAAAGAGAGCTTATACCCACTAATTTTGGTAGAAAAGGGGCTTGACAGCCTTTTTTCCAGCAGCAGATGAATTTTTCCTGAAGCTGCCCTTAACTGTTTTACACAACATTAGATTCATTATTTTTTACCCTTTTCTGAGCTCTTTTACCTGCTGCTTTTCCTTCACTGCAGTTCAGCCAACCAGGCAATGTGAATATAAAATGCGAACAGAGAGTTTTCTGCTTTTCTGGTGTCTGGCCTTGTTATTCCTAAAGAGGAAGCATCTGATAAAGAGATCCTCACTTCCCTCAGACTTGGAGTCTACAGGTGGAGGTCAGGTAGGGCTTTTAACATGCTGGGTGAGCAGCACCACTAGCCAACATAGTGTTCAGGTGAGCTGTGATTCTTATCAGTCTGTTCAAATAATAAAGCTGAAATCCTGCTGGCCCCAAATTCTGTCTCTTACCTATTGTTAAAAATGGCCAAAATAAACACTGAAATGTTCCTATAAACAAGTATTATCTGTGTCTGTTTAGCCAAATCCTCTTAGATCTTATTCCTTTGAGCCATGAACCTAAATCGTTGCAGACATGATAAAAAAAAAAACACACACATAAATAAACTATGGTCTTGCACTGGGTGACATTTTCTCTTATTACAATGAATGTGTGTATAATTGGACTGAATCCCACATGCTCCATGTGGCTTCTCTAAATACTCACTTGTGCACCAAATGTGTATTAATGTGCAGCTGAGAATAGACTCCAACAAATACACTATTTACACCTATCTGATACTTGTTTGCTAAACACTATTATGTCCATTTATACTCTTCCTCTTTAAATACAACAAAACTACACATTTGTGGGTCATTTACAAAGGTTTATGTATTTTTAGGAAACAATAAAATCAGGACAGAGAACTGAGAACAGGGTTTATTGCTTGTTTGTTGCAGTCATGTATTAGAATTTGGACAGTAAATAATCAGAGTTATTATCATGACCTCCAGAACAATATCCTTATTTTACTTTCGAACCGAACCCCAAACGTTGTGCACTAATGTGAAACGGTAAACAGAACTATTTTGTGGTGTGTGTGATTGTCAGCATCTCACCCACACTGATAGATTTCCTTTTCCAACTCAATTATGAGTCTTCAAAGAGAATTGTTCTGTGTGGGTCTTGGAATCAAACTCGTTGGAAGTAAGCTTCTCAAATTTGCCAAAACTATTTACTCATAGCAAAATTGAATCTGGAAATGCTTTTTTTTTTTTTTTTTTTTTAAATCATTTCA
>OMNW01002039.1:29135-51803 GCA_900303245.1 Selene dorsalis | reverse complement strand
GGGGGGGGGGCATTTCTAAAAGTTCAGTCAGTGCTTTTGTGCATGAAAATCAAAGGTGAGGGTTCTTTTCAGAGTTGCCTTTTTCCCACAACATTCAACAAAAACAAAAATAGAGAAATGTATTCTAGAGACACCAGTTACTCCATTCGCAACACCCTGAATAGATTATAATGGAATGCAATCAAAAGACATGTTGCCTTTTTATATAAAGGTCACGGCTCTCAACCACAAATTCTCACTCATACGGCCATTTTGTCTTTACTCTCTGTAAATGTAAAATCTACCTTTCCCTCCACTCTCTTGGTGGTTGTAGAAAGTCACTGCTGTGAATGCTGGAAGCCACTAGCATTAGCAGCAAGTAGATGAAACAAGTTGGGATGAAACCAGAGCGACAAAAGAGTGATTGACAACTCTTCGTCAGAACATAACTGCACTGAACATCACAGCCTGATGATACATAGCAGTTTAGGAGCATCTGGGGGCAGAGTTTTTTTTTTTTCTGTCATTTTAACCCATCGATGTCGAGATGAAACCTTTTGCTACAGGCCTTTTGTTGCAATCCCTGTTTGAACTCAGAGATCCCAGTAGGAATCTTGCTATGTATCGCTGTCAATCGCGTATTGGATTTGAATTTTAAATCAAAGATTATTCGTAGTTCATGGGTTGATCTGTTTGAGTGATGCCTCTTCAGCTGCTCACACAGCACAGGATGAAGTGAGTCTACGTGTGAGCACCCACGAGCCAATTTGTTTTTGTTATATTTGGTTTTGTTCCACAGTGAAAGGGAGTTAAACTAATACACAGAGGACACGATTCATATATCTAATGCAATGTAAGTGATTCTAATGTGATAAACCACCTACACCAGTGTACACAAACACACTGCTGCTCAGCTATTGATCTGGTTTTGGATCATTAATGTAAGAGACTTCAAGTCCTATCTATATAGTTGCATAACAGCTTAACTGTGTATTCCCTCTGGGGCAATTTATCAAGATGCTCTGTAACAACAGTTGTCAGTCTTTTCTATTACTTGTATTGACTTATTCAGTGTCAGCATTTTCAATAGGTTTGATTCCATTCAGTGTTCACTCCATTACTTTTTGTTGAGACCTTTTAACATCCCCGCATGTTTGAAGAGTGAGAAATCAGTCTACTGCCTCACTATTATAACTAATATTGCACTCTTATTACTTTAAACAAAACCCTCATTAGAAAATGCACTGTATTAGTATTAATGTAAAAAAAAAAGTCTCATTCTTGAGTGTTGGAAAACACAAGCCTCGGTCAGAGTGTCATGGCAACACGCTTCCACCCCTGTTCCTAGTGTTTTTCCCCCTGTTCTCTCTCGTGTGTGTGTGTGTGTGTGCGCATCTCTCATCAACCCACAAAAGTTAAGCCTGGTCTCATCAACCCACCTTTGTCAGATTGTCCGTTCACCTCAGTGGTAGCAATTATCATTATGTCTGGAAATTATTTACTCTTTTCAATCACAAGTTAACACAAAGGGAATAACACAGAATCTTGTAACTTTTCACTAGCACCAGAAAATTTGTTTTAAAGGAGAAGTTCCGTTTTTTGCAACCTGGACCTTATTTCTAGCATAAAATACGTTAATTTACTCACCCAAACAACTTTGGTGTAACTTGTCACAATAACAAAATATTGGTGAAATGAACATGTAGGCAGATAATGTCTTATTTAGACGCTGCATCATTGCTCCAACAACTCCCATTATATGGATATACGTAGATCGCGAGTGGATCTAAATATCTTCCGACGGACTCCAAGTTACACCAAAGTTGTTCAGGTGAGTAAATTAACGTATTTTATGCTAGAAATAAGGTTGCAAAAAATTGAACTTCTCCTTTAAATCACAAATCAAACCATCAGTTCATCATTTCAGCTCTCTGGTTGTTTTTTAGCCGGCTGAAGAAATAATAAAACCACCACATACAGAGAAGGCACAGACTGCACTGCTTTGTCAGCCTCTCTCTGTCTCCACCATCACACTGAATTTGATATTAACAGCAATGTGCATTCAACACACACCACAAACTGTTTTTGCTTAATTTTTGGCGGCTAATTACTCTCCTCCACAGGATTGTGTGTGTGCTGAGTATGACATTTGCTGTTAATCAGAGGTTACACCTATTGAATACAAAAGAGTATTTATTTATTTTCTGCTGTATTCACTTAACATTTTTGTTATCGAGCATCTATCCCACTGAGGATTCGTGGTTGTACATATGACCGCTGTGGCCAGTATTGTTCAACCTACATTTATTATTCTCATTATAACACAGAGCTGCTTTGCTCTGCACAAAACCCCAAACAGGGGTCTAATTAGAACGAATAAGGAGAGACACCTGTGTGTGTTTGCAGGGAGTTTAACTCATGCCCTGTTTACATATACGTGGTTATTTTGAAAAACAGACACATTTCCCTTCATTTACACGCAAACAGAGAATTCACCTCTGAAAACGATTCTTTCTAAAAACTCCGGCCAGAGAGGAGATTTTTAGAAAACTCTGTTTGCACGTTTGCATATAAACTGAGAAAAACTGAGTTTTAGGCCGCCGACTTTTTTCAAAAGGCCACGGCTAGGTGTAAATGTAGTCTCAAAGTGGTCCAGCCAGGCTTTTACTGGCTGCTCCTGTCAGAGACCTGTGTTTCAGTTGCACATTGTGAAGCTTTTTTTTTCCATTGTGTTCAACTTGAATGAAACAATCTTGTCTTGAATCTGTCAGACTGCAGTGTGCAGACAGAAGAGGAAGAGGAGGAAGAAGAGGAGGAGGAGAGTGACTGGCACAAAAAAACAAAAACAAAAAAACACAAGTTGAGGATCCTGGTAAGAGTTTAAGCAAGCAAGAAAGAAAGTGTGGATGTGACACCATTAATATGATGATTTCCTATATTGTTCAGTAACCGAAGCTGAACTTGAACCTGAGCTGTGACATGAAATCACCATGTGAATTCTGACTGACCTTAAAGGGCAAGTGTTTTTTTTTTTGTTTCTTTTGTGTGTGTGTGTTCTGTTCCCAAGGCTTCCTTCTTTACTGAGGAACACAGCTCAGGAGGTCATTGCTTCTCTTCAGCAAGGTAAGTGCTGGTTCTTTGTCCTTTTGTACATGTTGCAAATTGGTGTTTTTTTTTTCTTTTGCGAACTTGGCAGTGTCGGCTTTGAGGATGTTGGCTGCTGGTTGTGTGGATGTGGTCACAGGTCTGTTTTGGAGCATGTTTGGTGGCTGCTGCTTTTATCTCTTCTGTTTTCAAACTAGCATGTGCTATTTGTACTGGTGATTAAAAGTTGTTGTTTGTACAGATTTCCTTGTGCTTGTTGTTTGACATGCATATTAAGACGTGTTTATGCTGTTTTATTCATGATAGGATAAGATATGTGTTCTCTAAATATTATTATTAGCTAAAATTGCCTTTTCAACTGATTTCCTCTTTTGCTATTTTGTTGCAGTTATTCTCAATTGACTCATAACAAATTATGCACTGTATAGCAAAGGATAATGTTGTTGTTTTTTTAGGTTTATGGATGTGAGTATGGTTTTTTGATTGCACACACTTTCAGCTCTGTTCTACTCTAGTTAGATGACTGAAATACTGCTATATTGTAAAATAAAGCAACCAGACAATACAGTCTGGTTGCTTTATTTTGCCCATGTGTAAAAGCCCATGTGCAAATACAAAAGACAAACATGCACATTGTACTAACAAGCATATAATTAGCTACTTAACAACACTCATTAGAGCCTCATTAGATGTTATAATTAACTTTAGAATTGCAGAAAGTCAATGCAGAGACCCATAAACTGATCACCAGATCAGATCCCCACTGCAACTCCATTACTACTACTACTACTACTACTACTACCACTACTACTACTACTATTGCCAGTACTAGTAAATGATGATGCTTATTATAGTGTTTGTTAATTACTTACAGTCCACTAATATTTTAACAAAGTATTAGAGGAGGTCAGCTGACTTCAGGTTTGTCTGATTTTCCCTTAAAGTCAGAGACAAGGCCAAAACCCATCAGTTTCCATCAAGTCAGACTGTGACACTTGGAAACTCTCAGTCACACAGGTTCCACTGTTGTTAACCCCAAAGTACCTTTTACAGCCTTACAGGACCAACAAAGTGAGGCAAACGATGACCGCTTGAGCTGCGTGGAGGATCTGTGAACTGTTTGAAGTAGCTCCCAGCTGCGCCACAAAGCTTTTATCAAGTCTAAAGCAGGTGTAATAAACTGCACCACTGAGCGTGACCATCCCTACAGCCTGGGATGAAGTTCATCAACATGCACCTACGGCTGCACTCTGTTTGACTTATGGCATCTGCAAGGCTTTGCATACAGCAGAAATGGCATCAGCTTGTGCTCATTATGCAGGACTGCTTTCAAAGAGTTACCATGGTGATGGAGGAGATGGAAAACTAGCAGGTCCTGATAATCAGAGATAAACTAGGGCTCCAGATACTGTGGGATACTGGAAGATAAAATCAAAGTAATATTGAAAAGGATATCTTGAAATGTAGGTACATAAAAATGTGCATGTGGGCATGAGTTCACTGCATCTAAATTGAAAGTATTTGATAAAATTTGTATTTCTATCTTAACATGCTCTGCATCGAATGTAAATTCTCTTCCATGGGTTTATTCTGATAAAAATCTAGATTAAAAAACTGAGAGGTTTGATCCTTGAAACTCTACACTATGCATTTAACTCATGTAAAAGGTATTTTGTGTGTAATGTTTTTGTGTAAAGTCATTATCGGTCATTTAGTTTTCATAGTGAGTTGTGTGACACTAGAACTAAAAGCAGCTAATGTACTGTTATGTAGGAGAGAGCACAATGCCATGTGTCATTTAATGGATATACAGGATACATCTTCACTATCATTAAAAGATTTGTCAAACATGAACCTTTTTTCACTTGTCTATTAATCTGTTCATCACATGCACGAGAAATCACTCCACACAATGGAGTTCATTGTCAGCCACTGTTGTCTGTGCACAGCAGCAGCAAAGAGCAGTGTTTTCATTAGCAAGTGTTCTCAAGCCCAGAATATGACTGAAAACCAGGAAACAGTTTTCGTAAAGACAGTCAGCTCTTATATTGGTTGTTAAGTATGAGGTTGTTTGTGTGTGGTTTGGTATCTAGTTTTCTTTTAAAATAAGCAAACACTGTTTGAAGCAGCTACAAACTGATGTTATTTTTACCTAATAGCACATCAAAATTCAAAGGTAAGGAAAGTTGCTTGCAAAACATGTAATTTCAGTATCAGACTGTTTGGATCTTGTTTCCTGATAACCACTGCCCATCACTATGAGGTTTAAGGGGCGTAAGTTAACCAGACTGTAACTATAGGAAGTAATTCAGTACTCGCCAACAGAACCTGCTGGTGGTCTAAGTTTTTCAAATATTCTTTATGATATTGTACTGTATCGGCTTGTTCATTTTTTAAGCCAAGCACACTTTACCCAGTTGATTGTGAGGACTATGGAGTCTCCTGCTGTTTAAAAAAATATCAGTGGCAGTTTGGTAATGGCCACCCATTCTTTCGCAAGTAATTTCTCTCACTGCACCAGCTCTGCTGAATATCTGGACCAATTTTTGCTGTGTTCTGTCACTGATCGACTCCTGGGTAGACAAAACTGAATTATTCAGAGGCAGAATAACAGGGTGCACTGAATATCAAGGGACACAGATACTAAGAGAAAGGTGAGGCATGACAAAAGACAACATTCATTAAAAGCTAAGCAGAGCTATGCTGATTGGCCGGAAGCCCAGAAGAACTATTGTGAAAATACATTAGGCAATTATGTAATCATGCCAGATTCACAATATCAACAAGATAAAAGCCAAAACAAAGTTTAGTCAGGTCCAAGGTCTGGTGGCAAACATAATTCAAACAGGAAGAGGGGAAATATCAAAGTAGGCTGTTGTTTACCAAAATGTACAAAGGCACTACAGTCAGGGTTGGCCTTGGCCTAGGTCTTCAGGGATAATCTTCACTGTCCCAATGCATGAATAATGTAACGCAAGAGGTTGAGAAATTGCCAATGATTTATGATAGAGCTCCACACTTTACCTGATAGTGGTTATATTAGATGCCTGTAGAGGGTGCACGTTATACTGTGCACTAAATTAAAAGACAGCATCTGCAGGGTTGTCTGTCTGATTTTATTATTTCATGTTGTTAGCTTGCCTTGCAAAACATGTAATTTAAATATCACTCTGCTTGCATCTTGTCTCATTATACCTACCACTCTTCCCACTTCCCTATTAGGTGTTGAAGTTAACCAGAGTGTATAGGTAGTACTTCAGAAAATGATCACCGGTAGAACCTGCTGGTGTCCAGACCAGTCATTAGAGGACACTTTATTTAAGTGCCAAGAGCCAAATTATAGCTAATTACATTATCAGTGCTGAATAATCAATAAATCAATGGCTGGCTGGCTGTAAGAACAAAAAAATCATCAAAATCAAAGTCATTTTTTTATCCTATTATAGTAATAGCAATGGAAGTAGTTGTAATTTACAGTTCTGATTGGTTGGCTGAGTTCGTTTTTTTAGTGTCCAAACAAATCATGATTTTTATTTTTATTTTTTTCACTACAATTGGTAGTTGTTAAATTTATGCCTAAGTACCAAATTTATTGGCCAACTGTGGTAATATACTGAAGCAGTCATATGTTCAGTGTTGTTGTTGTTTCTGTGTCTGCCTCATTGCCTGTAATTTAATTGATCTGTTAATATAATTAAAACGCAGAACTTGTGGACCCATGATACTATTGTTGTAAAAAAGTTGAGGCTCTGTCATTTGCTGATTCTAATTATACTTTATGGTGTGAGTAGTGAATAGTGCAGGCCTCTGAATGTGGAAACAGCAGTGCTACATCACAGTAAAACATACACATGATCCTCAAGGGCCTTGAGGCACTTTTTAGAAGGCACTTGGAGCATTTAACAGTTGAGTCCTTTGTAGCATCAACCAAGACTTATTTTGGGAATTATGCCCCCCTGCCAACTAATCTCACTAATCTGGTTATTATTCTGTTACTGATGAACGTTCATGGACATAATAACAGACACAGTGTAAGGGGTTCACTGGAAGTATTCAGGATTTAATCTTCGTAATACCTTATAATAAAATGTCATATTTGTTTTTTTTTAATTCTTCTTCTTCTTTTTTTTTTTTTTTCCAAAAAAAAAAAACCCAAATCCACCCCTCAAACCTTTAATTAATGGATAGGAATTTAGCGTGCCCTTTCTATGCATTATTAAAACGCTATCTGAAAAATGTGAAGACATTACAAATTCATATCAGGAGAGAGATAGCTCATCTGCTTCTTTCTCTTGCCTGACTTGTTTATTTACAGGGGAAATCATTAAAAATAGATGGGCTAAGATAAATTGAGATTTATTAACAAGGAAAGAAAATTATGACAGTGTATATTTTTCCTGCCATAGCCCACAGACATCCCCCCAAAGAGTGTGCAAAAACGTTAAAAAATATTCTCAGGCGTTTTCATTAAGCCAATATTTATGCAGAATGTCAGTTGGCATTTCCTTAAGGAGTGAATTACTGTTCATGTATGAACTTTGAAACAACCTCTCTGCTGAGGTTGTACACGCAACCCTCTATCTGAGACAACCTGCATGACATACGGAGGGCGTGAAGTGGACAGCCAGTTATTATCCTGGTAAGGTTGAGAAAAAAATCACAGGATACAGTTTGATGAGAGCAATCAATGTGTCTTACCTCATCTTGGTAGATGAAGAAAAGCATGATGGACAGAATCTCCAGGAAGAAGATGAGCAGGAGGAGGATGAAGAACTGTGGAGACACAATAGGAAGAGAGAGGGCATCAGAGTCATTTAACACACCCTCTGTGTATGTGCAGGATAGTGGAGTTCTGTGTGTAAAGTTTAAGTCAAGAAAGCAAAGGGAAAAAGTTAGGGAAGAAAGAAATGGCAGAGAAGTGTCAAGGAGAAAGAGTTGGCGAAGTAAGAACGATCGAAGACCTGCAGAGCTGTTCAACCTCGATATTTCTAGCTGACAGGTCAAGAGAGCAGAGAGGGAGGGAGGAGGGACAACCAGAGCAAGTAGGGCAGACTGGGAAAGGTGATATACACTTTTCCTCTATCCACTTTTGAATTTGTTAAGGGAGACACATTTTACTCCACGCCAGTCCCACACCTACTCCTCCTCCTCCTCTCTATGGCACCCGGGATAAGCTGCCTGATGGGTGATACATCTTCTTCCTGTGGCCCCGTGTGAGTGCTTAAAACAGTTACGAGCTCATCCATCAACCACTCTGCTGGGACATGGCTCTGTCTCTCACCCATGGGAGTGACTGCCTAAACCAGGGAGGGCTGAGATATTTTGAGAAACAATGGAACAATGTTCCAGAGGGTCACCGAAGACTGGGATGAAATGGTGTTTGATTATTAGCTATCAATGGAGCAGGATTTTGGAGAACAAAGGCTTGTGAACTTCTTTTAGCCAGCTCTAAGGATGGCAATGATGATCAATAACTGTCAGGTAAATTCTGGACTTCTGACATATTAGATTATCTATCAGACAGTACAGTATGTTACAAACACATCTAAACTCCAACCTGAACCATCACACAGGCTGTCTGTTTCAGTCCTCTGATGTGACCTCAGGAGTGTCTTGTGAAGTATCATCCTCTTGTCATGGCTTGACTCAGATTAGTCACAAAAACTACTGTGCTAGGTTTACGAAAAGATTGCAAATAGATTTCTCACATTCTCAACATTAGATGATCTTTCTGTCTGCTGTCGTGGTTACAATACATAAAGTGTTGGTTTCACATAGGGATCAAACACCGCTCTCCTATGTTTTGTTGAGCCATCCATCCAGCTCCAGCTTTCCTGACGTGGACTTCACTCTCCGTCACTGTACTGTCAAAATTACAATAGCTGCTTTGTCACCTTACAACAAAACATAACTATGGGTCATCATGAATGAATGAATGATGAATGTAAAGTCTAGGCTTGAGTTCTTAACATGACAGCCTTGTATGTTAGCACATTGATATGCAAATCTGAGATGATGAACATGGAAACAATGGATCCCCACATTAACATTGTAATTGTGAGCATGTTAGCGTTTAGCTCAGAGCATCACTGTGTACAGGCTCTCAGAGCCGCTGCCGCAGCTACACGCTCCTTGTCCATGTTTTCTTTCTGAGGGTGATACATAGAAAGCATGAGACCATCTCGGAGGGTCAAAACAGATTTCTAAAGTAGAGATGTTGTTTTTGAGAAACATCATAGCTACACGTCCTCTGAGTATTCCAGGCGTTTGCTCGACAGTGGATGTGAGTGTTGCTAGTTCACAAGACTGGCATCGAGCAGGGCTGTCAGTTGCCCCCAAGGTCTTTTGGCAGCACCTGCATGAATGAATCACTGAGCCTAGAAAGGATGAAAGCCTCGGTGGCAACGCTGGAGAGTGAGACCGAGTGGTAAAAAAAACTGATGGCAGCACACAGCCAATGGTGTGTTTGACTCTCCTCTGCTCTTTTCAAAAGGTACTCTCAAATAAGTGCCTGAAATCAATTTCTATTGTTCTGTCAGACTTCATTTTCTGAGCAATACGCCCCGTGTTGTATACAATTTCAAGTAACCTCAATTTAGTGGGATTGTTAGGTTCTCTCCGAGGTGTAGGTTAATTTAAACCAAAGAAATATGCTCCACTTGAGAAAATCCAGCCCTTCAGGCTGATAAATCTTTTAACAACCCACTGGATAATGTCAAAATGCAATGTAGTTGAGAGTAGAAACTATGCTGTTTTTCCCCCTAGCTCTGAATATCTGACATTATGGAAATACACATTATACTCCTGACAGTCACAATATTTGACTTTTTTTATTATTCACCATATTTTTGCAACCAAAAAGGACAGTTTAAATAAACAAACTAAACAACATGAGAGAAACTCAGGGAGACTCAGGGAGATTTACAAAAAATGGCAAAAGTCAGATTGGAATGCGTTCCATGTTAGTTTGTACTACATCTTGACCTGCTGTTGACCTTTTGAATGAATATCTTTTCCCCTCCCCAGTATTAAAAGACTTAAGGGTCTACTGTGCAACTACACAGCCTGAAATTCACATTTATTTTCAGGCCTAGAATTATGGACCAGAGTCATGTTGCCACAGGCACTTCTTCCTATTGGATTGTTTCTTCCCACTTAGAGTCGAGTTTATCGATTCTTGGCCACTAGAAGCAGACAGACCATGAATCCATGCGACAGACAAACTGCCTTGATAAATTATCACTGAGCTGAATTCTCATAGAAATGTAACAGCACACTATTTCCATACTATGCTAATCATTAATACATCCAGCAGAGGTGTCTAATAATCACACTACCAATGTACTTTCATCTCATTTTTCAGTCTGATGCACTTTAGCAGGTTCCTGTAACCCTTCAACTTTCCGCCCTCCCTACTTTATTGGCAGTTTTCACAGACAAGGCAACAGACAGCACAATGTTTATCTAACATACAAAAAAAATATTCCCAATTCAAAAGTTCTCTGTCTATAAAAAATCCAATATTGAATAATAGATATATGATATACTTGTGGTTTTAAGTACCACAACACAAAAACTCAATATAGTTTTATGGGTTCTTCTCTCTCAGGTTTCTCTTTGGAGCTTTAATCAGCAAATGCAAATCGAGGTGTTGAACTGCTCTTTGATTGGCTGACTGTTTTCTGAGTGACTAAATAGATGCATCATGTAGTAGATGTCATGGACATGACAGAGTCACAGAAGTCCTCACGGCTCATGCTCAGTTTCTAAAAACAGGCTGTATGCATTTTCCTTAGGACTGAGCGCTTTGATACTTTCACAGTATTAGTACAGACCCTAGACCTGCTTTATTTTCATAAAAATATATTGAAATCTCTCTTAAAATACAATATGAGATTTTGAACAACAACTCCATTTGTCCTGCATTTTTGGCCACATTGGTGCTGCTCGACAAAGGAAGATAATGTTCCTATTCTTAATGTACCAACAAACTTGTGAACAGCTAAGTTGGTTTTCCACCTGACAAAAGCGTGAAATGTGCACCTCAAAAGAACTGTTTGATTCATTCAAAAGGGATTTCAGGGGTCTGAAAACAGGCACCGAACAGAGGCCTTTATTTGGAGCCATGTCTCCAGACGTTTGTCAAATGAAATAGCCAATATTCACTTTTCTTCTCACTCTGGTTGGTCTGTAGCTTCAAGATGGCTGCATTTCTTCCTCTGCTATTGTGTACTTGGTTTATTGTTTGCTGCTGGGCAGGTACTGCACAGTGGGTCTCTCAGAATGTTTTTGCCTGCTGCAGCTGGAGATATCACTCGTAGCCATTTGATTTAAAGTTGCAATAAAAAAATCATTCTTCAGCTTTAACACATTGCTCTGCTACTTATAGATATTCCATTAATCTCGGATGGCTCTTCCGACATCACTTGGTTTTCCTACACCTTTAAAGTTTAACTGTAAAAAACAATGAAGTGAAGATTAAAGCTGCAGAAACGTTTATGGTCGTCATTCTCTCTCCTTTTTACCATTTTATTTATGACACTCTCTTTGGTGTTCTGGGATGTTTCAAGACCATGAAATCACTCTAGAGAGCAAAGGGACATTGTTAAAAATGAGAAACTGATGCCCACCAACATTTAGAAAACAAACAGACCCATCCCCTGTGGCTCTCTGAATATTTCCCTCATTAATCTGCTCTTAATAAGAAATTTGAGTCCTCTTCGTTAGACCACAGGCAATAGTTAGACTCAATAGGATCATTTGATGGCAGAACACTGCATTTTGCATTTCTAATACACTACACAAAAACCTTTGAATTAGCTTCAGGAATTTCACACTGCTATATTGAATGTAGTGTTACCATTACCAAATGGGTTGCGGAAATTAACTGTAAATGATAACAATCCATCTGTGAACTGTGTAGAAGGGCTAATAACATTAAAAGCAATAACAGTGTGCCAATTAAGTCAAGTGGAGAGGAATTGCTCTGTAGGAGCTGCTTCATGAAGAAACACTATTCATTTAAAAGAACAAATTCAACTTCAAGTCATGTTTATGATAATGATATAAAAATATCGAAACAGCTTGTTGAAAATTTGTCTTTGTCTTTGAGTGAAAAAGGGTTTTAATTGAGATGTTAAATAAAAAATAGAATAATTTGTTACAAATTACTTTGCCAGGCTGTTGCACAACAAGACCGTAATGACAAAGTTGTTTATGTGACACACGCAGCAGGCAGTGGAAATACATTTGCATCTGCTTATGATGGCGGTAGCATGTGCTTTAAAGTGGGGTCTGTATAAATGGACGTGGACACGGAATATATCTCAGCTCGAAAATGAAATTGAAGCAGGGCTTGTTTTGTTGTGTTGTGCACTTGTAGTCTCACTGTGATAAATTATTATAAACAAAAACTCAGATCTCATTACAAAAGGACCCAAGCAGGCTCAATATGTTTTCCCTGAGTTGTCATTATTCAAGCTGAAATACGTTATTTTGTTTGCAGCAGTGACTTCCAGCAGCATAACTACAGGAAAGATTTATAGGAGATAGGAATGAAAGGAAACAAAATGGTTTTATGGACAAAAAGCTTTACAGTTCACTAAACTGTTGTCAAATTACAGTCTGATTCTGCTCATTCTACTCATCATTGTTGTACTGACAGTGGTCAGTACACTTCACTCAGAGTTCAAGTGCTAATAATTAATTTTTTTTTAAATTACATTACATTGTAGTACACTGAGATACTTCGAACGACTTAATATGCAGTCAGTCCCATGGTTTCTAACTACAAGTAAGGCTTCTCCATAGGTTCAGTAGATGAGGATGAAACACAAACATGTTTCAATATTTCTTTTACATGTTACACAACTTGACCTTGGTCATCTTTCGGTTCTTTAAACAAAGCCGCTGGTGTGCAGAAGTGAAGTTTTTCGCATTTTTCCCAGAACAGCTGAAAACAGCTGGGAAGAGGTTAATATTGGAGCTAAAAATGAGTGGTGAGAATGAAAACAATAAAGCTGTAGCTGGACAGCAAATCCTGACTTGTTAAATAAATCGTTATTACCATTAGACAGCTATCTTCTTCTTTTCATTATATTGGATATTACTACCCTAAGCGTTTGTTCAGTATTATATTGGATAGTTAGTGGCCTACACTATTTTAGTAAATGTAATTGGTTACATTCCTACATTTTATGAATAACAATAATGTGAATATATATTCTGTATATAAAACATATAAACCACCATAGCTGACAATATTCTGTGTGTTGTAGGAATGAAGCTTTCACCCTAAAAATCCTCACCCTGAGCATGTTTCACTGGCAGCGCAATAGCAAGAAAAATTCATACTTGCCCCTAAGACCTCTTATTATTCTTATCACCAGGTAACACTAAGAATTTCAAACTGGGAAAGCTGCATATATATATTTTTTTTGTGTTTGTTTGTTTTTTTTCCTTGCTGCTGCTCTGTGCGAGCCTATGAGATACAGATAGCACAGACACGTGTAATGGTGCATGTAACCATGTCAGTCTATCACAACAGATATAAGACAGATCAACAAAGTACTCCTTGAGGACTTCTCTATTCCAGTTATGGTGGGCTGGTGTCCTGCAGGTTTTTTGTTCCATTACAGTTTTTCTTCCATGAGAGTTAATGAACCACAGCTGGTCTTGTATCTAACAGATGCCTTCAGGGAAGAACAAAAACCTGCAGGACACCAACTCTTGAGGACCAGAATAGAGCTCCTCAGGGTTGAGCATTTCATGAATTATTGTTGTGTGTGCTGCTTGTCTTATTGCAGCAGAGTAGTCCATAGCACAGAAAACAGAGCTGCAGTTAGTCACTGGAGAGCTGGGACTTATATTGTAATATTTACTCTTACATTTCAGTAGACTTTAATATAGCCAAAGAACATGAGCCTTTATTGGCCACTAAAATCTAAATGCAGATTGCATGCATTATGAAAATTTATTGTAACACGCCCAAGAGGCCATCTTGCGTATACTCATGTACTGTATTAATGTTATGACTTGTTTGGCCGGCAGTGTTGATATCCCTGTTAAGCAGAGATTGATGTCTAAGCGGCGCTTCAGGATGAGAACTAATATCAAAGAGCAGGTCCAGGGATTGATTCCTTTTTGTTCACCACTGCTCTGATTTCTGCACAGTGTGAAAGCTGCACTGGCTCTTTGTGTGTTGACAGAGCAGTAAGAGTGGTGAACCAGTCACATCAGGCGCTCAGTCCATCAGCGCCCCCAAAATCAATACCTTTTTGGGTCTTGGTGCCTTTGAGCCAGTGGCGGGAAGCCTTTCAGGTGATAACCACAGTATTTTCATGTGGTGGGTCTAATCATTTTTACAGACTCTATATCTCAGTCCCACATAAATCTGCTCAGCGTAAACAATCTGCCTCCATTCCCAACACACTGATCTCACCCTTCTGACTATAATTTGTGAGCAGATTATGTCACAGACCCATCACACCTCCTCTGACTCGCTCTTGTATTGACTATCCCAACTCACTGGTGTGAAACATGATGTTAATTTCCCATTGCACTGATGAAAATTACATTTCTGGAGGATTTCAGTGCCCCCAAGTGGCTCTTATTTCAAACTTAAAGGGATAGTGTATTGGATTTTATTTCAAAACGTGGTCTAATGTCTGTCCAGTGCATTAGACTCAAATGATGAAAAGCATATTTTCTTTTAAGCACCTGAAACACCTGGCTCCAAATCAAAGAGTATTTGTGTGAAAACACAACAAACGGAGTTACATATAAACAATAATTCTTGTAGGGTAACTGCGGCCACACACTCTGCTGGAAACCTTAAAAGAAAAATGTAATGGAGGAGTGAGCTGCAAACAACCATAGGTGATGAGGGTTCGTGGCTATGTGTTTTGTGATGTAGAGGGTCAGGGGAGATTGAGACTGACTGAGCAGCATTCAGTGTAGCGTGGATGGAGAGGCAGTGCTGGTAGTTAGAGGTAGCCAGCCATGAGAAGCCACTGTCGGACTTTGTGAATCACAGGGAGACAGATGGAGTGATGATAGTGATTTTTATAGCTTTTTGAGAAAGGGTCACTGAGTGGGTTTCTGTGTTGTTGCTGGGACAGGGGGCTCGATATGAGAGGCTGTTGTACGTGTCTCTATGGGAACAGGTCAGTGTAGCTATTTGTCACACACTGGTGACCATAGTCAAATGGATTTGTGGAGCCAGAGCTGGTGATGTTGAATCCTATTTAAAACTGCTGGGTAAGGACGGTATAACGAGATTGTTATGTGACACCTGACTGCACCAATCAGAGCAACTGTCCTCTGGGGTCCTGCCTGATCTGACCGGCGATGATGTGTACAGTTGCATGTCATCGTTCAGCCGCTGGTCGTCCAAGTGGTTTTCAGCAAACGTTGTGGTCTTTGGAGGTAATTGACAGACTCTCTGGGGTAGACCTGCTCTGACTGTGATGGCATGCGTCACCAGTGGAAGGATCTAGGTGGGTTTATTAGAAAGCTCAAACCAAGACAACCCAGAGGTGAGACCAGAGGGCAGAGTTTCAGTCTCACATCCACCTCTGTGCTTCTCTCAGAGCATCCACTTCCCATAATCCCCAAGGAAAGAGTTATATTTAAAGCAAAACCAAAAAAAAGTAAGGTAAAAGTGGACTATTAAATAATAGATCAAACGTCCTATCAGTTAATGATCTGATAATTGATCATCATATTAATTTATTCTCTCACTGAAACCTGGTTGCTGAAGGAAGCATGTTAGGCTAAATGAATCAATACCATATTCATTTTCAATTTCCTTGAAACACAGGCGAGGAGGAGGGTTTGCAGTGATTTCTCATTCCAGCTTGTTAATCAACCCTAAAACTAATCATAGTCATAACTCATTTTAAGCCTTACTCTTTCAACTCCAAGCTGTAAAACATATAAAAACAGATCTACTAGTTACTCTATGGCCCACTCGCCCTTTACTCTGAGTCCTTATCCATGTTCTCTCATTAAAGATAAAGCCATGCAGTGCTGATAGTGACAGATTCACTGTTTCTGCATTTAACTCACAATTAGATGCTCGCTGTTCTCATCACACCATCTTTCTTGTTCTGCCATATGGCAAAGAAATTGACTTTAATGATATTTCCCCAAACCCGCCTTTGTCAGCCCCTTTATTATTATTATTATTATTATTAAGCTCTGACTTCACAATGATTACGTCTGATCACGCAGCATTTAGGTAAAATCCATTACAGTAGGTGTCTGTCTGATAATGCTGGAACCAAACAGAAATTCAAGAATTACATTATTATTTAGTCACCTCTCATGTGTCAATACAAGGGAGGACAACTATCTCAACCTTACACCCACAAGAGCTGATGATCTCATTGAAAGTGCTGCAGCTTCACTGTGTACAACGCCGTTGCCCCTTGGAAAAAGGGAGGCGGTGAGTCAGAGGAGACAAATTCAGTGGTAAAATTCACAAAAACAAATTTCATGAAAGCGGTTATGGAGGTGGCGTTCCACCAATTGAGAATTTCATGAGGATTTGAAAGATGGTCCATTAATATACATAAAAGCCGTTTTGGTGGTTGTTAGGGGAGAGGTTTGTGTTCAGCTGTAGCCAGGCTGACACAGTGCGCTATTGATCCAACTACTGCTTTCATCCTCAGAACTAATGACTTTATGAGCTTTACAAATAAAAATGTGGCTATTACAGAAATAATTCATCACCTTCTTCTCATGGCTGACACAGATTGTCCACTACAGCAGCCTTGGAATCAACTGTGACAGACTTCTATTTAGTCTGCTTCTCTCTTATAGATCTGTCTGAGCTAAAAAACAGTTTTTCTATCCAAGCTGTTAACCTGTCTTCTAGACCCTCTCATAATATGGTTGTTCAAGGCTGTTCTTCCTTTTATCACCACTTTAGGATTGGATCAGATCTACTTGTCATCATGTACAGGTAATGCACCACAGGATTTTATTGGTGCATAAAACCTCTACTTAAAAAGCCTCCTCGTGATCCAGACCTATATCCAACTTCTCCTCTTTTTCTTTAAATCCTTGAAAAAGTTTTTGCAAAGCAGTTGTGATTTTTGGCACAGGTTTTGCCATAAGGTTCTGTGCTACAAGTGATACTTTTCACCTTACGTGTGGTTTTTTTCTACGCTGTATTATCAGATATACTAAGATAACAGCTGACACCAACATGCATCCATTAAGCCAGATGAGACTGTTATTATTATATATTAGATGGTCAAACTTCAGGTTTGTCTTAAAGCCATACATTTTCAACTTCCTAACTTGAGATAATTTGTGCCTAATCACCTCAAAAATATATTATCTAGGTTACAAGTAAAAAATCTTGGAATCCTTTCAGAGTAAGATGTCTCTTAGCAGCTGCCTTCTTGCACTTGTGTAGCATCACAGAAATTAGAGGCATCCTGTCTCTAAATAATGTTGAAAAGTAGTCGTCTGTTACCTCTTCACTGGACTACTTATAATTATTTTTATTAGGACATCCTAACAACTCTGTAAAAAGCCTCCAGCTGATTCATAATGCTGCAGCATGAGCACTGACGTGAACTAGGGAAAGAGATAATATATCTCCTGTGTTAGCTTCCCTTCATATGAAATCCAGAGTAGAGTTTAAAATCCTCCTCCTCACTCACAGAGCTGTAAATGGTGAACCACCATTGTACCTTTAAGACCTCACTGTTCCCAATTATCACAACAGAACACTCTGCTCTCAAAATGCTTACTTGTGTTTTCTCGAGTTTCCAACAGAAGAATGGAAGGATGAGTCATCAGCTATCAGGCTCCAAGCTTTGAGTTTGGGTTCAGGAAGCAGACACCTTCTCTACATTTGAGTCAACTGTCCTCTGACTCAGACCCTGAACCATCCCTTAGCAATACGCCCATAGGCCTGGGCTGCTGGAGGTATTCATTGCCAGTTATTCCCACTGAGCTCTTTCTCTCTCTCTCTCCCTCCCACTCATATTATTCTTATTCTCTAATTGGCTCTGCAATCATTGCTGCTGTTATTGTTGATAACACCATTACACCTGTAGGGCTTACTATTATTATTTTCCCTGGTCTCCATCCCCTCTTTTTCTCCTCTTAACCAAGTAGGTTGCCTATGCTGCTTATTATGGAAACAGTTCTTGCTGTAATATTCTAAGGTCTTGACCTCACTCTGTAAACTGTCTTGACCTGATGTATTTTTCAAATTTGTGCTTTACAAATAAAATTAAATTTTTAAGGAAATTATTATGAACATGCAGATAAACAGAAGTCAAAGATAAAATTTAAGGTACTGTCAGACTGCTAAGCAGAGAGGTTGTCAATGACTTGTGAGGTCAATCTGAATGAAACCTGCATTTATAATAATGGGAAATATATAAGTGCGAGAATAATTTTCCTTATAAAAAATATCAGGGGGTTTGAGGTTCATGTTATTCTGAGTTGGAGCTGAAGCATTAACTTTATCAGGTATCTGGTCCGGATCAAAGAATCATCTTTTATCCAAAAGGACACATGAAAAGTCTGGAGCAACAAAGTGATTCAAGTGAATGTCTCCTTGTTTTGTTCAGGTCCTGTGAAAATGATGACTCATGCTTTACCAGTGATCTGATTGGTCAGTAGTTTGGCTGTTGACAGGTCTTGATCTGATCCTGCTTCAGAGCAAGTCAGTTGTTCAGGTTAACACAAAGTTAGCCTCCTAAATTAAAATCCTGCTTCATACTACAGGCCTCTGATTGTTGTCTGATTCCACGGTTCATGATTTTGCTTTGTTTTTGGCTCTTGGATGTTTGCCTCCTCCCTGCCTGTTCTTGTTTGCCTGTTTTGGACCAACTATCTGCCTAACTATTCGGCTGAGACTTTGCCTTCTTGAACTTTTGATCATCTCACGAGGGCTTCTCCACATTGCAGTCTCTGTTCATTCTCTAGGTGTTGTAACTTTTTATCAAAGCACCAGATGTTTTTTGAGGCAGTTGCTCTTCTGCTGTGTTGATGATTCAAGCAGGAGTTTGGAGTTTCACATTCAAGTGAGCTGTGTGCAAGAACTCCAACAATCACAGATCAAAAACTTGCCTGTTCAGAAAGTGAAGAGAACAATTGCTTTTAGAAAAGGAGACACCTCCTTAGACAAAGACTTTTATTCTGTTTTGACCAAAAATAGCCCCTTCATTGCTCAAGTAAGACAGTGATTGAGAAAGTAGGTCTTCAGTGCATTTAAAGGAGTCCCTGAATGATCACTTTCCAACAGTATTATTGCTACCCACACACCAGTGGCATGCAGTGACTTTCACAGAAAGGCAAGCAGAGCTGAAGCCCCCACGCCACAACTGGAAATTAATAAATCAGTGTGTGATTAAGCTGTTCAATAAACCATCCACACTAAAAGACAGAATTTCAGGATTGTGTGCTGCCTGTCTTTCCTCCTAAGCTCAAAGTTTCTCTCACTCTGCCTGGACACATAGTCATTATAAACAAGGGTGAGTATATATGGTGCTTAGTATTTATATCTAACATGTAACTCTTTACTAAATCAACATCTAGTCTGTCCTTATGAAGTTTGGTAAGTGTCTTTTCTCTCGTGCTCGCACTCTCTCTCTCTCTCTCTCTCTCTCTCTCTCTCGATCCACATGTAGAAGGCCACAGCTGGCCACATTGGTCTATAACAGCTGTTTAAGAAGCCGTCAATATGACAGCTATGGCAGTCTGAGGAATAAATACTCAGAAATCGATGGTCACTCATAGACTTCAGAACCCATCCAACACATATATTCAGGGCTCTAAATTACATTTTTTGATCACCAGCCAATGTGGCTGGTAAGTTTCTGAAGTTACATACCGCTCAGAATGTCCACTAGCTTTTTTGTTGTTGTTGTTGTTGAAAATAGGACATATTATGAGTGTCATTGAATGCATTTGATTATTTTATTTAAACAGGAGAGTTGCAATGTCAGATATTGCCCTCCATCTAAAAGGGGGCTCTCACATGCTTGGTATTGTGCCTCTCTATTAAATATGAAAGGAGGCTGAAAATCACAGGACATGTCTGTTCTGATGATACAAGTCAGAGGTCCTGAAATGTGTGTTTCTCTTCTATAATATACATTCTACATCTTGGAGGCAACGTCTTTCCACATACGGGCTGCCTTCGCTTTTCAAACAGGGCAGAGCTCTGTGGGAAACATTTGGGGAGACACAGCCCGAGGGAGAACCGGGATCTGACCCAACACCAGCAGGAGAAGCTGTACACTGCAGACATGCACGAAAAACAAGTGCATCGTACTGAATGCACACCACTATATGGCATCACGTTGGGATGTGAGTGTGCATGACGCGCCTCTATATTGAAAGAAATGCACGCAAAAGAGGAATGGCCCCATCCATGTACACATGCTTGAACCAAGGCGGCGGCCAAAATCACCCAGGCGGCCTTTGCCTTGATAGACAGGGAAACCCTGGTGGGGAGCACAGAGACTGACTAGGAAGAGAGCTACAGGGAGAATGGTTCTGAATGATAGGCTGTACAATTACCTCATTCATCACCGGCTAAACTGGCCGGTAAGTTTTTATTGATAGCCGCCAAAGTGAATTTTAACACACATTTGGCGGGTTGGCAGGGGTTAATTTAGAGCCCTGCATATATTTCAGTCACGGACTCAGAGACCTGTAGTTTTAAAGAAGAAGTTCCGTTTTTTACAACCTGGACCTTATTTCTAGCATGAAATACGTTCATTTACTCACCCGAACAACTTTGGTGTAACTTGGAGTCCTTCGGAAGATATTTAGATCCACTTGCGATCTACGTATATCCATATAATGGGAGTTGTTGGGGCAATGATGCAGCATCTAAATAAGACATTATCTGCCGCAAAACTCGTTTCACCAATATTTTGTTATGAATCACCGGTATTCCCCTGTGAGTTCGGAGCGGCTCGGAGTTGTGTTGTTGTTGTCTTCCGGAGTTTTTTACACGGCTTTTCACTGACCTACGACCTCAATGATGTCACTTCCGTGCCACTGCTGAAGTCGTAAGTCAGTGACAAGCCGTGTAAAAAACCCCGGAAGACAATAACAACACAACTCCGAGCCGCTCCGAACTCACAGGGGAATAGTGCCGGGCACCCGTCAGAAATCCCAGGACTGTCCGTAATGCACAGGCACAAACCTCCAGAACAAGCTGTCCTCCCCTCTGCTTGACTTTCCCCAGTCTTTGTCAACGAGACACAGTCACACCCACATAAATGACAAAAGTCATGAGTGGCATGGATTGCTGGTCAAGCTAGCTTCCCAAGACAGTGGCACACTGCGGTCAACAGGGGGCAGCACTTACAAGAGGGAATTTTGTATTTGTTTTTTCTTTCATCAGATACCACCACCACCTCATTATAATCCAGGAAAAAC
This sequence comes from Selene dorsalis, assembly GCA_900303245.1. NCBI lineage: Eukaryota > Metazoa > Chordata > Actinopteri > Carangiformes > Carangidae > Selene > Selene dorsalis. Next base: position 30,296 of record OMNW01002039.1, on the reverse strand, counting down.
CCTGACTGTGTGTAAAAAGAGGTATAAAGTTTTACATTCATACGAGAAGCCACAAATGTCTTTGAAGTCCTTTACAAAAGTAATTACAAAAGCATATGAAGACTGGAAATATGTAACTCTAATGTTTAGTGCTACAACTTATAAGGTCCACAAAAGGCAATACGGATTTTGCCAGTACAGAGCACAACAGTTATTCCACAAATATCTCACATTGATATTGCAATAGGCGTAGCTCATCAGCAATCAACATGCTAATTAGCCCTCAAATTTTAAGGGAGAGGAGTCTTTTCTAATCTGCATGAAGAATGGTCTGCTCTGTCACTCATTAAGGCAAACTTGTAATTTACCCAGTCTCATTATATTGACACAGTGCACGAACTGGTCTGGTCACTGTGGAGAAAATGTCATGGATCACATTAATGATCGACACTAAGACTCATTCCCACAGAGCTCATAATTGCTTACTCCCGCTGTGCCATTACTATAATGATTAATTCTATTTTTTCCACTCAGAATGTTTCTTTCTGATAAACATGGTGCAGTGTTGGTGTTTGATTGAGTTTGTTTGTGTATCAAAATACTTATAAATCTCAAAAGGATCTGTTGTGCACACTTTATCAAGGCAGCCCAGTTCAAAATTGGAGCTCATGCACCTCAAAGTTTGTATATGTTGGAGAATAAGATGTTTGATATTTGATGTGAAACACTTTCTTGTTTTCTGACTTGGATACCAGTGAGTATGAACCTCTTTTCTCATGGCTAATTCAGCACAGACTGTCAGACAGTCCTGGTGTAAACATGGTACACAGCCCTTACAACATGTTGAAAATGATATGTTAATCTGCACTTTTTGTCTTTCAAGCATTCAAGATTTGGTCTTCAACTGTGGCTAATATTTATACTTTGCATGTGGGTTTTGCAGCAGTTGGTAGCCAAATTACACTTGCGGCTTTTTGATGTATTTGGATACTGGGGCATTGCACATTTTGCTGCTGACTCAGCTTTCAAAATCACCAACACACAAAATTCATTTAATTCATTTTTTTCTGAAATGGAGAAGAAGGGTTTACTCCGAATTGAATTATACAAGAAATCTCAAGATAAATAGCATGTCTACTGACACTTTCAAAGTGATAAAAATGATGATCAGCCACAATATTA
>OMNW01002034.1:17295-38674 GCA_900303245.1 Selene dorsalis | reverse complement strand
CCCCCCCCACACCCATCCCTACCCCCCAATAAGCACACAGACAGATGAGCTTTGGTTTTAGCTAGGTGGTTTATGGAAGCCTGAGAGTAATTAGAGTAGACTGCCAAGAGGGATGAGTGATTTACTCCTGGTTACCATCTATGAAAATTGATATTATGTTACAGGAATCCCTCTGTTATGAATGTTGCTGATATCCCTCATGTGAGAATGTGCACAATATACAGGATATAGTTATATCTGTTAGAAAATCGTTTATGTGTTACAACGACAAAAGGAAATGTTTCACAGCAGCATCAGTGATATGTTTAATCATGTGTTTAAAAGTAGTTTAATATTAAATACTGCGTTGCCTGAGGACGCTGTATCTGAAAGAAATCGGTCAGAGGGAATTATCAAGAGATTTTCTTTCTCTGTCAAAGCATTTGCTGAAATATCAGCCAAGAGCGCAAATCAAACAACGATATCAATGTGGGGAAGTAGAGATCACAGCATAACTGAGATCTAAATATATTGTATGGCTGTATGGTTGTCAATTGACCCTTTGGCCTCTTTGTAAATATTGAACCACTGAATCACTCTAGGACATCCAAAATCTTTAGATACAATAATCTCTTGAGCTTTGTTCACAATATCTTTCTACTTATCCCAAAAGAGCAATTATGAGGTGCAAGAATCAGCATGCCAGCCACTTTGCCCTCTCTTCCTTATCCTTTCCTGACAGCAGCTGGCTGAAAATAGCCTTGTGTTATATCACACAGGGGCTGCAGGTTGATGGAAAGTGTGCTCTAATATTACCTAGCAGGAGCTGAAATAGGACTGTCCCTGGACCAACAATGCCCCTGTGCCCTTACAGTGAAGCCAGAGAAGATCCTAGCATCCATTATGAAGCCATATCTGCCCTTAAAGATAAGGGTCATTGTGTATGGGCACAGCATGGTTACAGAGGTGCTGGGTAGAGAGGAGATGGTGTTTAGGCAATGAGCAAGGGGCATGGGATTTTACTCTATAGCAGCATAAAAAGATGTGTGATTGAATGCAGAGGAGAGGGTGAGAGGATTATTAATCACAGACTGCAGACACAGGGCTGCACACGCATTTCAACAACGCTGCGTAAGTTTTGCTTTAATGCACTTGCTCTTCAAAATACTGAGCAGATACACAGGGAGGAGGATTTTACACCTGAAGAGATTTTCAAGAACAAAATTATTTTATTAAAATCAGTTCAATATTTAATTTAATCTAGATTAAATCATGACGTGTGTAGCAGTGCTTCGCTTTATGTCCGAGAGTCAGCTGTTACCAACAGTTACACCAAATGGCTTCTCATTATCATGAGCATCCTGCATGGCCAAAAACCTAAATCCTGTACATTTAACAACAAAAATAATAATTAACATGTGCCATTATAAACTTTTTCTATTGGCCTTTGGTTGACCACTGCATTTTTAACCTACCGGTATATAAAGTTTGATTAAAAAAAAACACACCCTGATGACGTCCTCTGGAATATCTCAGTTGGGAGTTAAGTGTTAAAAGTTTAAGCAGAAAGCTGGTGTTACACAGTGGAGGTGTGAAGTTCACTAAATGAAGGCAAAGGGAAGTGATGCATGATGGGAATTGTAGGATTCAGTATTTTAAAAAAAACAGAAGAAAACACACACAACTGAATTTAGAAGTCATTTTTATTACATTCATAAATTTCCAACAACAATCACATGGCTCTAATGTCATATGTCCACAGCCCACAACCACAATGGTAAACATGAGGTAGATCACCCAAGACACCGAGGCTACCAATGGGCTGTACATGGTTATCAAGCACATTTCAGTGAAGATTGTGAGAGCAAGTTGCATATTAAGTGTTAAATTATCAAAAAGACAGACACATTCTGTGGACCACTGGAGTTTGACAAAAACGTGTTGATCACGTATCTTATAATTGGAGCAATACTGGGGGATTGGGGAACTTAATTTAATTGTTTTGCTTATATGGAAATATATATATTTCTTTCTGCTGGCAACTTGTATATAGTGCAAGTTCACATTTTTCCTACCCCCCATGACATTCAGTAAATCTAAGAATCATTCGTTTGGGTCTTGTGCAAAGCCTTCGTGGATGGTTTTGAAGTAGACACACTCCCTTGGTTTAAGCGAGCTCAGCATGCAATCAAATATTACACTTCAATATGATTATCACTCCAAAAATGCTTGTCAAATAAATAAGAATCCCTCATGGACCTGATTTTCATTTTCAATAAAAAACCAGCACAAGAACAGAAGGAGATACAGACATATATGGTTAAGGACACATCTAGGTAGATTCTTCTTGCCTTTGCAACACAACATAAGATGCAGAAAGACATTATGACCAAAATATACGGGCAAAAGTTACACAAGACTAAAAAGAAAAAAAACATCGGTAACCCTCAGTGGTTAGGGGGATGATAATATATTAATAATGTAAACAAAGCTCTAAACAGTACAGTAGTCCAAAATCCAATTATTTCTTCTTGCTTCACTCTGACAAACATTTCTTCTTCCTCACAGTTAAATGGTTTCTTCATTCTCATTGGTCCGAAAAATGCGTGACTCGAGCAGTGACTGTGTGAAACGTCACTTAAGGCATATTCTTTGGACAACCCTGTGCAGAAAAATATAAAAACATTCCACTTTCAAGTATATAAATTGACCTGGTCAGCTGCTTTTGGCAGTATTTTCTCTATGTGATTACCCTTTATTTTGGAGGGAGAATGAATTTAAGGTGAAGTGGATGACAGCCAACAATCGTCAAGCCTTACAACAGGAGGTGAAATCAGTCCCCAGGTACGGCTCATAGCAGGAGAAGTGGCAGTGAAGAGGCTTATTATGTCGCTTGTACTGACTTAATAAGTCAGTAAATGCCTTCATGCAAATACATGTCAGTAAGAATACACTGTCTAATTGGCATTAGACATGAGCAGATGAGTTGTATAAAATACATCTTGTACTTTTCTTTAGCCATGGAAATATTCTTTGGATAAATTCATTGTGAAAGTCATTTTGGAAACCACGACCACAGCTCTCTGTCAGGGGGATTATCGATGCCACAGAAATAGTTTAGAGGCACAGGAGAGAGAGTTTAAATTTGCTGGTTCAAACAGGTGTTTACCATTTGAACCCATCTGGTTTTATGGGAGAATTTGATACTCAAAGATGGTGGAAATCCAATACAAGCCAAAAATGTATGTTTATATTTGTTTGATTTGATTTACTTTTTTAAATAGCCGATGAACACTGTGGAGTTTGAGAGGACAAGGAAAGCGAAGGAGAAAAGGCAAGGTGCAGCTGAGGGTGTCTTTGGTGCCAGCTAACATTAAAGCCAAAAATACATGGTGAACAGGGAGAAAAGCTTCACCCCCCCTTTTAAGCGACCACCCTTGGATCTCCCTTAAAAACCCTGAGATAAACACGTATGTCCAGGATGAAACATACCGCAGTCACAGTCCATGTACACTTACAATCTTCAAATAGTCACATTATCCATCGGAGAGCGTCCATTTTTGCCAAACACGACAATAAAACAAATAAAATTCATTTTCAGCTGTGCTTCATTTTCCACAGCAGAGTGTTATTTCAGTAGAACACAAGCTGAAGTGGAGAGAAGCCCAGCAACAAGCAAGAGTTTAAGACACGCACCGACCCTGTGCAGGGCCAGGCATAGTGGTACTGTGGTAGTACAGGTGAAGAAAGTCCACTTATGGAGAACTTGAGGTCTTGTGCTGCAGTGTATCCTCTCTGACCTTCCACTGGGATGCCAGGAATTGTGATTTCTGGCTGGTCTGGAATCAGATCTACTCCCTGTTTTGTGATTGTGCCTCTGCAGCAGAGCAGTTCGGGCAGTTTCATACGTGGCGCCCGGTCAGAAAGTAGAGGGGCCGGTCCTCGGTGCAGTTGGCCGTCTGAAACTCATCGCGCAGCCGGAACTGCCACTCGTCTTCCAGCTCCAGTCGGACGATGGTCTGACGCAGGGAGCTCCGGTCCTGGCAGATCACACAGAGGGTGGCACCTGTGGACAAGGTCAGCATCAAAACTTTGGTGAGACAACAGATCAGATTTTGCTGCTTCTTAAAATTCTCAAAACGGCAACAAGTAGCGATGGATAAGTTGTAAGAGATGATATGACGACAGACAACACAGGCAGAAGTATCGGCTACAGCTGCTCTGATGCTTCACCTTTGAGAAAGCGGAATTTCTTGAGGAGTCCGGCGACAACGAAGGAGTCACATAGGTAAAGCAGGAGGCCACTGAACACCAGGCCCTGATGGTTCAGGTTGGTGGAGTGTGGACGAGAGTTGACGTAGCACACAGAAATCTGTGGTAAAAGACAGAACAAGTTAAACTTAATTTACATTTTATATATATATATCATATATTTTAGGTTACAATCCATGAAATAGTCAACTTTAATAATCTCTATGTCTTAAATAAATCATGCCACAACTGTGCATCATGATTTATTTTCCATTCTGGGAAAAAACAAAACAACAAATGTACATAGGAATGCAGATAATGAAGTTGTGCAGAGTGAGCAGACTGTTTACACCTGCACAAATATTCATTGTTGGTATTCACTGTTTGCACGTGTGCGTAAATGCAGGTCAGAATGTCCTTGCGAAAAACAGATGGTGAAATCATCAACATGCTTCTCTGCGGGTTTAGACAGTTCAACAAACTTTGGGCTTATTAGAACATACAAGATAAACTCAGTCAGCAGGTTTCACTTTTGTGGTTTCCCTGAAACAGTATGTTCAAATATATGAAATTCAGCATCTACCCTCTGTCTCAGAGGAGAAGAGTCTGGCTGTTACGTCTTCCTGTAGGTTTATGTTGCAGGGAGGATGCTAATAGTCTTCTCCCTTGCTTTCAACTGCAACCTCGTGGGAGCTCTTACCTCCGGGCTGATGTTGAGGTAGCTGTCGATGGACAGAACTGGGTTGTTTCTGTTTTGAACAGCCTTTGGAAACAGTCTGTGGCTGCAGCTCTGCAGGAACCTTTCCAGCAGGAACTGGGCCGGGGCATCTAGGAGGGTCTGCTCGCTGTCTGGGGCGCAGACGTACTGGGAAGGGCTGATCGGAGCAGGGTTCTCTATTTCCTGGAGAGAGAAGACGGTAGTTGAACATACAGCGGTGTGTCATATTGTGAGAAGAGAAAAAACAAATTCTTTGTTTTATGAGTGAAACATGTACCATGAGTTTAGGTTTGACCAGGAAGTCTTTGCTTCCTCCAGTTGGAATGTGTTTCTTCATCAGGCTGAAGTAGTTGAAGCGACACAGCAGCAGCCCACTGCTGTTCACCCTTAAATTGAAATCCACCTCTTCACAGCTGTACCTGCAGTTAAATAATCCAAAGACCAAAAACATGAGGACCCCGCACACATCACTGTGTTTTCGTCACCGTCTCATTTTTCTCTTCACCTACCGATTAAGGTCATACTGAACATTCTGCGTCAGGTCCACATTGAGCATGACAAAGTCGTGGAGGTGACACCGGCTGAAGGGGTGGCCTGGAGCCTTGCGAGCGAGGCTGCTGCTCCACTTGCGAGTGCCACACATTGCGTACAGGGAGATCTTTGGCGTGGACTCCATGTGCTGCAGCACCGTCTTCAGAGACACATTGGTGAGGGTTGAACCTACGTCCGATGTCTCACTGAGAGACAGAGCAAAGTGGGGACAGCGTACACAAATGTAAGAATGTGAATTAAGACAGCACAGTTTAGAAATGTTGGTTTCATTCACTGAATAATTGGGAAATATGAACATAACTTTTTAAATATCATTAGGATAGAAGTTTAAAAAGTGAATAATTATGTAAATAACCACATCAAAAAATGGCTCAAGACTCCTCAGACAATAACTACCTGCCGTCTGCTGCCTGGTGTACGTTCCACAGCACGCAGGAGTCGTCCATCATGACGATGAAAGGCCATACATCTTGCCTCTTGAAACCCTGCTCCTCCAGCCGGTTTCTCTCCAGCTCCAGGTTATGATACGACAGCTCTTTGATCATGAAGCGAGTAGCGCCTGAAACAGACAGAAGCATGTGTCAAATTTTCATTTATACTTTCTCAAAACCTGTTACACTTGCAACGCCTGTCGACTGAAACACACAGCAGTACAGGAGCGAATGAGCAGTGCAAATTGAATTGAAAAGCTCAACATTAAAATTGCAAAGTGTATGTACTGGATTCATTACACATTTACAGGTGAAGAACTGTAAGGTACTGTGCAATTAGCATAAATGTTTAGATATATAGTACAAGGTGCACTGGGTACAGTACGGCCAGATATATACAGTACGCCATGTGGCCAAGGGTCTCTCACACTCATTGATCCCTGATGACACTTATCTGAGAGCAAGTCAATTCATTTACACCCCATATAAGTCAGGCCATGCACCTGATTGGCTCAGTCACAGATCAGACTACTGCGCTGTGCATGACGACAACAATGGTTTAACTTTTTACCTGCTGTAAACAAACCATAAAATGTGACTAACTGTAAAAAATGTATGCTCATGTATGAGCACTGTGATAAACCCCACTATCAGCAAAGAGAGAGGTCTACAAGGTGAGGTGTGACTTTAAGTTACACGTTGGAGTATTTGACCGTGGCAGGTTTCTGTTTGGCTTGTATTGTGCACGCCCAAGAAATAAAAAGGCAGATGCAAAATTAAATTTTTTGAAAAATGAGTTTTGTGGGCAAGAAACTGTGAATAACAGAAAATATGGTTGTTTACATGAATCTTTTAAAGGGCGCCTTGGACTTGACAGTGAAATACTACTAATACGACTAGTTTAGAGATCTAGTTTATTGAATTTGTGTGATAAAGTTAATTTTACTTCAATTAAAGCCACTATATTAACAATGTCTATGTGATTATAACACCTTTAAAACAATCCTGATGGCATATATTTCTAAATTCAGCTAAGCTAGTAAGTTGCTCACCAACTCCAGCGTTGTTGAACATAGCCGGCAGGACGAGCAGAATGTGGTTGGGCCAGTACTTCCGGTAGTGGGGCATCTCAAATTGCTTAACCACCAGGATGTGCACGTGAGCAGCGCCCTCCATGGCATGAAAAATGTTGAGCAGGCCGTGCTCTTGGTGTCCTGTAGTCGGGGTGAAGATTGGACTCTTTAAGAAATCAGGGTCCTGGAGACAAAGAGGAAGAGAAAGAAAAGTAAGAATGTGACAATCACAAGTATTGAATTCTAGATGTCGTTAGATATGTATATACCATAATTTCCCACTAATGCATGTGTGAACCTATTTGTGTATATGGGGAAGGCAGTGGTGAACAAACCTTGCTGGAGCCCAGAGGCAGGCGCATGCTCTCCAGGTGGCTGCCCTGCTGACTGAAGACAAAGTGCTGCTCCTTGGATTTGGGAATGACAAACTGCAGCTGGACCTCCTCCCCCAGCATGGACGAGCAGAAGGTGAAAGCATGAAAGGTGCACTCTGAGAGCTACAACACACACACACACACACACACACACACGTATGCATTATTAACAGTGACTTCACCATTAGACATCACTTCAGAGAGTAAAAAGCTTTCAACTGTCAAAGTATTTTGACAGGTCAGCATGCACATCTCTACTGCTGCAACAAGGCAGCAGATGTTTGATGGGAGTCTGTGTATTGCACTCACCTGTGAGGCAGGGCCTGCCTCACAGTAGTGGTGACACTGTTCACAGTGATGAAAGGCATTGTGGGCGGCGAACTTGGTCAGGCGTATGGACTTGGTTTCTCTTTTGGCCAGTGTTTGGCTCTCTCCCTCCTGCTTAAAATCTGCACATACAAATGTAAAAATCAAACACGTTCAGAGTGTTAAACCATCATCCATGTTGTGTTTACAAAGGCAAATTCAAATGTTTAACTCGATCAGTGCCACATGTGAGCGTTTGCATATTCCTGCTGACCTTTTAAGACCTTTGGCATCTTGTCGGAGAAAACAGGGCTGGCCTTCCTGAACTTAGGGTCTCGGGGGTAGGGGTCAAAGGGCAGATTTCGAATTTCCTCAATGTCAGGCCACTGGGTGTTTACAGGGTTTGACTCCTCTGATGGCGCTGAAAATGAGAAGAATGCAAAAGGATGAGAACCAGAACTGAAGACAGCAAGTCACTAGTTTTCCTTTGCATTTGTTTGTCATTATCTGACACATTCAAGAACATGTGAGGTCGAAATGGGTGTAACAAGAAGTGTCAGAAACCGTCATTCTCTTCCTCTTCCTCATCATACACATCCACCTCCAATAGTCGGATGAGCATCCGAAACAGGAGACGGAGGAACTGCAGGTAGGCGCCAGTTTTCCCCACCTAAGAAAGAACAATGTCATCCCCTTAACACTGCAATATGTACTTACACTCAATTTATTACTGATAATCAATCCACTTTTTTTTAACAGAAGTAGTGATAGCAAATCTGTATTATTGATGAATTTGTCAGTCATCCTCATTTTCTATCTGTGAATTGCTAACATTGGTTATGTGCTTCAGGTTGCAAGATTCAGTGTGTCATATGATGCAGTACATGTTTTCTGTTACCTGTGGGGGTCCGCTGAGTAACAAACGTCGTGGGTGAGGTACAAGTGGAGCCTCGTAGTCGGCGTGATGCTGCCTGGCAACTGTCCACTGGCGGTAATACAGGCTCTGCTCTGCCCCCTGCTGGTTGTGAGTGATTAGAGGCCTCAGGGGGCTGCTCCAGGACACGTCCGCATGAGGCAGCAGGGAAAAGGAGCTCAGCTGACTGCCCGACTCCCCCGCCAGCAGATTGTACGCCGCTCGAGACAAGATGACTGTCCTGGGTGACACTCGAGTGGGCTTGGAGTCTTGGTGGCACTGTGTGGACTGGCTGGGCCTCTGGGTGGAGGAGGAAGATGGGGAGGGGGAGGATGAAGAGGAGCCGGAGTAAAGGGAAGGAGGGGTCTTGGAGGCTTTGGAGGGGTTGGAGCAAAGCTGGGAATCGCACTCCTGCTTGAAAACTTGTGTCCCTGTGCTGACGTCAGCGATGGTGGTGCCTTCAGGGGGGCAGGTGGAGGTGGACGCCTTCCGGAAGGAGTCTGCGATATCAGAAGAGCTGACCCCATTCTCAGCCAAAGAACCTGAACGAAGACATGAAGAGAATAAAATATGAAAAACATAAACAAATGTTGCTCTGTGAATCTGTCTTTAATCTCTAGATTTAGTATCACAGTGAGGTTCGGGACTCACCAGAAGTTCTGGTTGCAGCGCTGCCGTTGCTCTGAGGTCTTTCCAGCTCATCTCCATCGTTCAGGCTGGTGGCGGCTTTCTCTCCGTCTGACTCCGGGCGGGGAGCCAGGTTCTTCTTGGGCTCATGGACAACACCCATGGACACGTAGGTACAGGCCAAACCCACTTCCTGCTCCAGAGCTGTACGAGTCAGATAGCTGGAGTCTATCAGACGCAAGTCGCTGTATTTCAGAGACCTGAGAGTGCAAGCATGAAGAGGAACATTGTTGCAGAGAAATTTTCATTTGGAATTTTATTTAATGTATATTTCTATATGTCTGCCATAGAGCTTAGCTAGCACAAGCTGTTACTCTGATAATAAATTCACCGGTACTGACACAACTACACTGACACAAGCCACAGTAGTGGCACGCCGGGTGCTGCACAAAACGTAACAGGACCTCTCTTGTAGAGGAGACACACTGTGTGCATGTAGATGTGTAAAACAACACTGGGATGAACAAAAGCCATGGCAACTGCACACCAAGAGCAATAATAGATGAGTTAAAGGGAACTGCACTGCACCCCCCCCATGAGAGAAACTGATATGTTTCCATGTTTTATGAGCATGTGAGGATTGTTAAGTAAGAGAATACCTTGGGAAAGTCTCTCCAAGAGGGTCTTTCCCTGTGAGGATGACGATGCAGGGCAGTCCTTCCAGATCCTCATAGGTGTGCGGTACCCAGTCTTCATTCTCGCAGCCTCGCCACGCCTGCAGAAAAACACAATTAAAAACACATCTTATACTGTAAGTATCTATACATATTCCAAACATTTCAAATGACTGGTATTTTCATGTCATTCTCACCTTGAGGCGGTTTGTGAAGTTTCTGGGCAGGTTAAGCTCTGAGGCAGGACTCCCCAGCAGCACAGCAAAGCACAACTGGAGCCCCAGCTTGTCCCTTACATCCTCCAGTCGTTCCCGGGCCAGCATTGCTAGCTGCAGGGAGGGGACGCGGACCAGCAGCATGTGGCCTCGGCCCTGAGAGCCCTGTCTGCTGGGGGCATTGATCAGGTCTTCCACCATGGCCAGAGTCTCTGGGGTTATGTGGTCTCTCAAGGAGGGTGAAGAGGTCAGAGCCATCATGGCCTCAGTGTACTGCTGAATCAGCAGGTAGCTTCGGATCACCATGCTGTGTAGGTGTGGATGTCTGGGACAACAAATGGAAGTGTTTTTATTGATTAATTATGTCTTTTCTTATGATCAGGAAACAGTTTTGACAGGTTCAAGTTTCTGAAAATAGTGAAACTCCCTAAGATTTCAGTCAGTGCCATCTGACAAAAACAAATTGCGTAAAAAATGTAATGTTGGATGACAACAGCCCTCTGGCATACTTGTCAGTGTTTACCCCATACTGACCTTTCCAGTAGAGTGTGGACCATCTTCTCAAATGCATCATCACAACGCAGAATAGGGCTGGCCACGCCCCACTGCAGGGAGCTGCTGTAGTCCCTCAGGCCAAAGTAGGCCAGCTCGTTGGGTGATTGCTCCCCCTGCTGGAGGAAAGGTATACATGCCTGAGTGTTGATAGTAAATTATTGCATCCAATATGAACACGATACACTCAGTGCATTTGTTTGCAAAATAAGTTCATCCAAATCTTTTCAACTTGTGATTCCTTCAAATGATGAAGGGAATGTGCACTTAAAACCATCCTCAAGAGATTAAAAATAGAAAACCTAATTCTGTCTGCTTTCCTATGTTGCTATAGTTTCATGAGCCCTTAGGTTTTTGTGGAAAACTTTTAATGTACCATATTTTTAATAAATAAAAGTGTTATGCATGGCATGTAAACAGGAGTACAGTAAAAATTAAAGTATTTACCAGACTGCTGTTGGAGGGCCAGTGAACTTCGTTGTGGAGGCTGATGCGGGACTGGCGGGTCTGCAGTGTGTATGGAAAACAGCTGACCTGCAGCACCAACAGGTTCATGGCGTCTAGGACTTCCTGGCAGTTCACCACGCGGTCAGCAAGACCCTGCAGCTCGCCATGGCACACAGAGCCGGACAGAGCACTGGAGAGAGAGTGGGTCAGAGTTTGTGAAAGCAGTGATGGTTATTTTAGATCTCTTTTAAAAAAAGTAAAACAAAAAAATAAAAAAACAAAAAACAACTGGATTAGGGATGTGGTGACAGCTTTTGTATCTTTGTATTTGCTTTTGTTATTTGGTTATTCCCAAAGAAAATGCTGTGGAAAACAGGAAGTGATTTATTTTATGTTTCTGGCAGGGAAAAGAGCAGTTTGCTTGGAATACACGGAGGGTCTTGGCATGAGCAGCACTAGTAATCTTTCAACAGACAAATAACACATAAAGATCCCAAATGATGTGGCCTACATTTTACCAAGATTCAAGGTTAAAGATTTTCTGTATTTGTTTTCCATTGCTTGCAGCTGCTCTGCTTTCTATGCTTTAACCGGAGGATAAAAAGGGACAAGGCCACTGTTTGCAGCCCAAATAACTCCTATTTTCACATAGCTTCAAATTATCAACAGAGCAAAACAGTGTCAGTTCTCATAAGCTCTGTGCGTGACGTGTATATATCCGTGTACCTTGTAAGGTCGACGTGTGAGTTGTCGTGAATGAGGACAAACAGGGTGTAGGGGTTCTGTTTGACTTTCTTCATGAAGGCTTCCATCTTGGCGTGAACGTCACCGTCCAGACGCACCACGTACTTGTCTGATTTCTGATGGGCTGAGGAGACGTCTTCGATTCCCAGGTCCACAAGCACTCCTGAGCAAAAACCACAAGGAATGAATGATGACACCCAGCTGTTTGATATACATAATATTTGACTTAATGAATGTAACAGAACGACACTGAAGTGACCTCCCCTGCTAAAAAAAATCATCCTCAAATCTTTGTTAGTGTCACAAACCTGATTGTCGGATGCGCTGTGCTGTCTGATGTACCAGAATGTGAGAGGGCGGGACCAAAACAAGAAAGTCCACTTTACAGAAACGCCCCAAGTCGAGGTTCTGGGTCCCCGAGTCAGCGATGGAGCAGACCTGAGAGAGAAGGCTGCGGGCCACAGTCAGCTGGTTCGGATAGATCTGGAAAACTTTATTCAAGATATCTGCTGCAGGAAAACATAGAAGGACAAAACTAGTTTTTAGCATCAGTACAGTTGTTAGTTTAATGTGCAATAAAATAAGATTGACCAATTACCATCAAAAACAAATACTGCTATTGCTGTTGCTATATATTATCACCTGAAAACCCTCACATTAGTAACTAAAACAGCACAGCAGTGCTTGTATGAGGCTGAGTCTGAAACCGGGCTGTGGCCATGGTCTGGACTTTAGACACACATGTGCCAGATCCCACTAAAATGTGGAGTTTGCTGGTTCACTAAAGTGGTCAGCCATATATTGATTCATATTTTTGTTTTCTTGGTCTCTACCTCCACTGCACACACACTCTGACCATGAGCCACTCGACTGAGTGACATAATTATGTGTCAAATAAATATTGATTGTTTTGATTGGAGGGGAAAAAACCCATCTCTGGCTAATGAGCCAAGAAGTTCAGTTTAGACAGTGAGTCCGACGGAGAGCAGTCTAACCTCTGTCTGAGGGTGGTGACATGCTGGCAGCCTCCTGAGAGTGTATGTGGTCAGTGACATCCCCTTGAAAGGGCTGGACAACCTGCCCCTTCCGTCGGCGTTGATATCGCACCAGCTGCTTGTCTAGATTGTCCCCTAAAAATGACCAAAAAATGACAAAATAACAACAGTCACACAAAGACAAGGAGTCAGGGACATAAGCTGTAGTTGGACTAATATGGGCCCTTTAATGTAGCGTAAGGTTTTATGGATGCGCAACTCACCTAGCGAGGTGGTTTTGAAGTGAGATGCCAAGATGCTGACTTTCCCTGTAATGAGCTCGTAGCTGATTTCCTTCAGAAACTCATTAGTTGTCAGCATGCCTTCAGCTAAGGCCCGTGCTTGGTACTTTCCTGTGTTCCACAAATAGATTTAGATTTGATCACTGCAAGCGATACAGGCAAACCTGGAAAAATTAAGTCAAGATAATAAGATAAGTATGATAATGCTGATATGGAGAAGCCAAAACTCACCCAAAACAAGCACACAGAACTCGTTACTGCTCATTTTAGAGGCACATATGATGACCACATAGGTGGCCAGGCACTGCTGGTGGTGAGGACCTTCACTGAGGGAGCGTAGTGACTCAGAAATGCCCTCTCCCAAGGAGTTATGGGTTACCACAACTTGAACACTGCCCCCAGAGACGCTGGCTTCCAGCCGTGCCAACCAGGGCAGCTGCGATGGAGAGATGGCGGGACCCCCGGGACAACACAGCATGGCCTTTAACACAATCTGCTCCAGCTCCTCTCTCAGTGGAATCTGCTCTGAGCCTGTGGGAAGAATTGAAATTTTAAAAACCATTTAACCTCTGATGAGGAATTTCCTAGAAATGTGCAAATATAAAAAGGGATGCTTTTGTGTCCAAATGTGACTACAGCACCTTATGGTCATTCACCCCCAGCACTCTGTGTGTTTGATAGCAGCATAACATGTAACTTCAGTAGAAAAACAAATGAGAATGAGATAAAGAGACATTGTGTTTGCTGCTTACCTAATCGCGCAAGATACTGTAAAGTGAGCAGAATCATTGTTTCCACACTGAGGAGTTGATTTCTGTTGACGCCCAAAGTCTCCAGTGTTTTCTCTGTCAGCTGGCTGGTCTTGTAGCAGCTGACCAGCAGGGGGCTCACTACTATGTCCCCTACATTCCCATAGAAATAGGGTAAAGTGCCATGCCCTGGAAAGAGAAGTCTTCATTAGACACAACTGAGACATGTAGCGGCAAGAAATTTGTGATTACAAATAAAATATAATGTAAAACTTGTTCCAGTGAATTTTATAACTTGAAATAGTTAAAAATAAAGATTAATTTCTGATTTTAAAACACTAATTTTTGGAAAATAATTACAACAGGTTGAAATCAAAAATGAAAAAAAAAAAGAGAGATAAAAAATCAGTTATGCTTCTATAAGATGTGGAACCTGAATATGGACTGAAGTACAGAAAAAAACTATAAAGGTAAAAGGTAAATCTATCTGAGCTTAGTGTAACTAATGACTAACTCAGTATAAAGATGAAGCGGGACACTGAAATAAAGCTCATACCTATAAGGATGACGGGGCGAACACCTGAGGAGTTCAGAAGGTTGTCAGGGACGATGACCGTTTCCCCGGCCGTGACAGGTTGGGGCTGAATGACTCCGGCTGCTGGCGGCTGAGGAGAGGACACCCCCATGACTGAACCTTAAGGGAAATAAAGGAATCATACGTCAATACTGCGGCCACTTACAGCTGAGCTGCTGCTGCTCAGTTTGAGCGTGAACATATTAACATTTTCGCATTTGCAATAATCCATTGCATTAGTATTTGTAGGTACTGCACTGTGATCAGGAAGAAAAAAAAACGCGTCCAGACAATTTACTTGAAATAATGATAACCACAGTTACGTGATGTGGCAGGGGTCTTCTTCAATCATGCAGTTTTTTTAAAAAAATAATTTCTGCAACAAACTCTCCATCTCTGTCTCCATGGAGATGCCCTGTGAATCATCCCTAACAACCACAGAATGTCAGGGATGTGATACAGGGAGGGAGAGGAGGGGCAGAGTTATAAACAGCACAGACTATGCTTCAAAATGGCACAGAAACACACTGCACTCATACACATGTGAAATTAGATAAAAAGAAGATATACAACAATGAGGGTCAATTTACACTCACTCATGTAGAAATCATTATAGCTCACAGGGCATCCTAATAGAACTCAGGGACTGACCTGGGGAACAAACAATAGGTCGGATGGCTGGAACAGGGACGGCTGTCGGTGGGACGGGCACCAACGTGGAGGGATGCCAGCTCCGGTGACGCTTCTTTGGAGGGCCCGAGTTCATTGCAGAAGATACTGAGCATCAGAAACAAGACAGAAAAAAACATCAACATAAATAATAGAGTAAAATAACTTGATAACAGACATATGACATGTTCAACAGATATATGAGTTTACTCTCAGAGAGAAGAGGGTGGGACTTACCAGGACTGTCTGCTAAGTCAGGTGTGCGATACCCTTGACCCTGCGGCCCTAAGGAGACCTGGGAGGGGCTCAGTAAGGGAGGGCGACCATCAGCACCCAGACCATTAGTTGGGCCATTCACCCTGAGAGCTGTTGGTACTGCAAACGCACATAGATGCACAAATGAATAAAAACTGATCAGTCTAATCAATAACCATAAGACAGTACATAGCTCTATGCTAAATGCTAATGTCACTAAGATGTATGCTCTGTGGATCATGAATGTTTATAAGAAAATTTGTTGTTAAGATATTTCATTCAAAATGATTGACCCACTGATATAGACCATCACTGACATTCCATGCTAATTATGTAAACAATATAATGAATAAACACTGAAATAAAAACACATCTAAAATGTTCGCACAACTTTACCTGTCTGCAGGGACAGAGCAATACATAAGAATGAGTCAGGAGTAACAGTGTCTTATTGATTTTCTATACATGATTGTCTGTTGCCAATGACCCGATTGGACTTCTTCCAATCTCATATTCACTGTGTATGCAATACACTAAAATATTGATTGGTATGTGTAGCCTTTGCTTGTCAATATCACAACCTTGTAAAGGGCCTAATGGATAGCAAAGCCTTAAAAAGTCATTACAGCATTCCTTCTCCCAGTATTGATTGGTGTGTAAATACTGTATAAGAGTGCACACACACACACACACACACACACACAATCGTGTGCACATGTGTGTGTGTGTTTGTTTGTGCACATCTGAGCAACAAAAGGGCAAAGTCACTGAGGTATAACGTGAAAGTAAAGGCATTTAAATCTTTTTATATAATGAAAATTATATAATTCTTATTTGAAGAAAAAAACAGGTTATACATGTTGCTCTTAATTTTGTATACATGTCATAATGTCTTATCCATAAACCAGGAGAGTTTTTTATACCAATCAGTTATCTATCATATTTATAGTAATATGCTACCTATTGGTAGAGTCTTGTTTCCAGGTGTGGAGGCCAGAGGTTTAAGGAAACTGCAGTCTCTGCTGAGGTCCTGACTCCCGAAAAACACAGAGGATGTTTGTGTCGTTCTCGTAGGTGGAGAGTCTGAAAATAAAAACAGTGTGATATGGTAAGTGTTGTTTTTATAAAATAAGATTAAAGGCTTACCAACATTCTGTCCAGAGCATGGTGTTCCTTTGTACACAGACTGCCTACAAGTCTTTTGGATAGCTCACCACCCTCTATTCCTCTGATTGGCTGGTTGGTTTTCTTTGGACCTCATGCTAATATCAAACAAATGTCAAATACAAACAGACTCTTCTGTGCCTGTATCCCTTGTCCGTTGCACAATACAAACAGACCAGAGCTCTGCTTTTCATTAATCATTTCAAAATAAACAGTCATTTAGCTCTGAGGCAGAGGTGCATGTTACGGTATCTAACCTCTTGGCTTACTATGTGAGTGTCAGTGACCTCAGGGTGCACCTGAAGGTCGCAGTCAGGTGATTTCATGCAAAGAGTCATTCCAACAACAAGCCCCAGAGCTCAGCTGTCTAACACATTAATGTGCGAGATCTCTGCTGACAGGCAGCTTCCAGGTTCAGAACAAATCAATACCATAAACCCAGGAGCTTTTTTCAATCAAAGAGGGAGCAGGCGATGTGTGTAGTGACAGGTCAGAGAAGAACAACATCTCCTTGAAGAAAGGCAGAATCTGTCTCGAAGACATGATGACCCAGGATTATGTTACATTATATTCTTGTTGAAGCTGGTGTCACCTCTTATGACAAAAATTCACAGAAAGAAGTTGTCTTCTATAGAGAATTATCAGATATATATTTTTACTTTCCAACATATTACTGATGTGTGTGCAAATACTAATACTACTACTACTACTACTACTACGAATAATAATACAGAACACACTGGAAAAGGTTATTTAATATTCATACCAAAAATACCATAATAAGAGATAGTGTATAAGTGCAACAAAATGAAATGAACCCAACCAACAGAGCAACGTTGTTTGTCACCAATGAACTCACAGCAACGTGGAGTGTGGTGTCAGACTGTGCTCACCTCGTAAATTTCAGGGCTTAGCCTACACAACCTGTCTCTGTGGCAACAACATAAACCTGTCAGCATATAAATGCACTGACTGTTTCAGGTGAAATATAAAACATATAGTGTATTTACGATTGTCATGCAGGAAAGTATTTTGTGTAACTTTGTGTGCTTATTGCTTAACCACTATTTAAATTTCTAGTCAGTCACAATGTCAGCTTGACCTGGATCTCACAATGTGTGTACAAGGCTTGTGTGTAGCCTCACCTGAGAGCGAAAAGGAAGAGGAGCTGTGTCCACTGGTGCCTCCGTTTTCTTTACTGCTCAGGGATGAGGACGAGCTGGGTTTGGAGGTGGACGCGTTGCTGGAGAACTGACGGGTTTTACAGTCTGAGAAGGCACAGAGAGGAAAGACAAAAGCTTTGACGTATGGTCAGTAAAAGCACATCAGCACAGACTAAATCTGTCCTTTGAAAAGCTCTAGACTGTGTTATTTTTTTATACCTTTCCAGCAGATGAGGGGTCCTTTGCACAGAGCACCCTGAGAGTTCTTCACCAGGTAGTATTTTAAGTGCTTCTGCTTCTTGGGCTGGGTGGATAACTTCAGGTTGATGTGGTTCGAAAACTCAGTGAAGTATCTGAAACCTTTTTCACCACAGCCTACACAGTTTCCTGAAAAACCTGTAAGCAATATAATAAAACAATTGTATTATTTCCCAAACATAATTTCACATATTTGTGCTTTAATCCAGTGTATAACCAGTGACAGCCAACAGCAGGATACATGCATGGTGGCTGTCTGTCTCTTTCACTCTTATCTCAGACCACAGGAACAGACTGACCTAAAAGTGCATTTTTCCCATTCTCGTCAGGCAGAAAGCGACGGTCCACGGCGCACACCAGAATGTGCTCGGGGGCGCTGGGGGACTTGGCACCCACCAGCTCAAAGCCTGCTGGGACGTCGATTGGCTCCGTTGCTATGGAGACCAGGCGGAGGTCCTTGCCTGCCTGACAGAACCCTGAGAGAGGAGGAAGATTTAGATTAGGTAATTGGAAAAAAAATAAAAAAAATAAAGATGACAAGAATTTTAATTTAAAAAAGGCTGAATGTGCTGTGTTTATTTCTTAGATGCTTTAGGCTCAGTTGAGGCCTGTGGCTCTGGGAAGTTACCGTCCAGTGTGCAGCAGCCGTCTGGTGCCGGTGCCTGTAGGTAGGGGAGCGGAGGGCTGCTGCTGTCTGAGTCATCGTCATCATCCAGCTCCTCCAGATCGTTGGAGGAGTGGCCGTTCATGTGTTCGTGGCCTGGTGTCTCCCCACCATGGAGGTCGGCCTTTGACTTCACATCTGATAGGGAATTTAAATCATGTTATTTTCACTGTCATTTTTTACAGTTCTGAGAAAAGATACATCTTTCCCAGAACGCTAATGCATTTGAAAACCATATCCTGCTTTGCCCTTTGCTGAGAGGGTCCTACCTTCCATGTTACCAGGATACGGCTCTGGCTCTAGGTAAAGCTGTGTGAAGATGGGCTGTGGGTCTCCACCACTCGAGCGCAGTGAAGCCTCAATCGAGTTATGGAGAACCTCTTCAAATCGAGCAGACTTCAGCTGCCCGGCGTAAGAATTCCCCATTATCTGCAGAAGCACAGAGGAAAGATGCACAGTCATGATGCCTGTTTATCTCTATGCATTGATTAATTCCTTACATAAGAAGAGCCAGGCCCTGCAGACTGTTGCACAGCAACAGGTGTCTTACATGAATGAGTTCACATTTTCAAGTAAAATCAGATATGGGCTGGTGCATGATACAGACTGATTATTTTATTAGAGTTCATCAGTGGTTATCTGTTGGAAACACTGCAGACACCTCCATAGTTTTTATAGTTCAGTATAAAATTTAACCCTTTAATTGTCACAGCACCAGTGCAACATCAGACGAATGTGTTTTGCATTATCAGGCCGTGCTTTATAATTAGATTTAAAATAATCTTGCTGAGAGGTTTGGCCCCATCACAAAATGCAAATGAAATCTGATGAATGAATGTTGGAGCTGACACAGTTTGGTAATAAAACAATGTATAGTTTTTTTCATTACAAAAAAACTTTTAGCTTCTTCATTGTGATGATTTCCTGCTCCTTTATTTTTAATATGATTACTTATATGATGGCAAATTGAATATTTCAAGATTTTTCCTCCTATTCTGGGAAACTGTGATGAGACTGTTTCACTCTTTTCTGACATGTTACATGTAACAGAAAGATCATTTAGTTTCTACTGCCTTGTCTCATTTCACGATCAATAATTATAACACGTGTGCATACACATGCACACACTTTCTCTGTTTCGGCCCAAATAATGGCCAAGGCCAATGGCTTTTTTCCTGTCTTTTTTTTTGGCTCTTTCT
This sequence comes from Selene dorsalis, assembly GCA_900303245.1. Classification (NCBI taxonomy): domain Eukaryota; kingdom Metazoa; phylum Chordata; class Actinopteri; order Carangiformes; family Carangidae; genus Selene; species Selene dorsalis. The sequence goes on along the minus strand of OMNW01002034.1, from coordinate 18,847 downwards.
TCTTCTGTCTGTTGTGTCACTCTGCCTGCTCTGCCCTTGTGCCCCCTCCACCCCAGTGTCCACTCAGGGACATCTGCCGGGGTCGGCTGTGTGGGCCCGGGGTTCGCTGGCTGCTGTGGTGGCAGGTGGCAGCTGGACAGAGGGCTAAGCGTGTGGTCTCAAAGAAGAAAGAAAGAGAAAAAGACACAGAGCAGGACGGGCAGAGAACATCCTAATGGGATACAAATCCAGCACTGACCAATGGCTTCGCTGCATCATTGTCTCCATTCATCACAACATGGTGCTCCTAGGCTTAAACTCCCATTTTTCAATTTGTCAAAACATGTCACCGGTTCTGTTTTCAATATACTGAGCCAGCAATCAAGAGCGTCCAAATTGTGTGGGAGGAAGAGTTGAAAAAGGAAATAAAGGGGAGGTTTTGGCTGCTTTCCTGACACATAAGTTGAGCCTGAAGTGCTTTCCATGTTTGTCCTTGGACTACATTTGACTGGCGTAGACCAGTGTTGGGGTTCATAAATACTGCAGCAGCCAAGTGGATGTCCAGGTTACAGACTTCAGCTGTTTGGAGAAAGCTCAGACTTCTCACTCAGGCCAAGCATTGATCCCTGGTGGCCGTTGAACCTATTATATGCGCAGGTTATGTCTTTACCTATATTCAGTTATATAAGTGGCCTAAACTTGAGCTCCGAGTTGAGTAACGGTGATTGAACTAACCTCAGACGGGACGTGATTCTTTTTGAATTAAAGTTATATGAGTAAATGACTTCTTTTTTTTTATTTCAGTTCATTATGCCTGCAACTAATCCTTATTTTTGATTCTTGGTTAACCTGAAACCTTTATCTCCTTTTTTGTCCATCAAATGTCAGAAAGCAGCAAAAAAAAATGCTCACCACAGACCCCAGAGTGATGTCTACTTGTTTTGCTTTGTTCAACCAACACATGATAATCCAAAAATATTCATTTTACTATCACACATGTCAAAGGAGCAGCAAAGTCTCACATAACTAGGACCCAGACTCAGTCAATATTGGGCATTATTTCTTCATTAAGGAATATTTTTATTTTTAAGACTAAACATAGTTAATGAGTAATTTTTTATCTCTAAAATTCATTGACATATTCCACAATCAGAATCTATTCACTTTTTTTTATATGCCATCTAATGCAGGTAGGTGTTTGGACCGGTGTAAGAAAAAAAAGAAGGCTTTAATGCAGTTAAATCATTTCTGTTTGTTGTACGGTTCTTCATCTGACTGAATATGTTATGCAGTGAATTACTGTAACATCCACGCAACAGTGTTCTGTCTTATTATCTTATGATATTCTGTAGCTGACGGGGAGGGTGGGAATCAAGCTGGACTTGGCTTTCTTCTCTCAGATCTCATTTTGCTCACGCCTGGACAGGTTCCAGACCCCATGTTTACCTAACAACCTTCCTGGGGAGGAATATGACCAACCCAGACAAAAGAGAAGATTAACAGTGCCTGACTGTGCTGTCAAAGAGATAAGCAGCTTAACAGAGTGAAGCTACAGTAATGTCTTACTTAACTG
>OMNW01002029.1:48082-72428 GCA_900303245.1 Selene dorsalis | reverse complement strand
CCCAACCCCAGCGCGACTGTAAATGGGCCCGATCATGTGTGTGTGTGTGTGTCCCCAGCCCGGCCCTGACTTGTTCTGCTGATGTTGTGTTGTAGCTGTTAGATATAAACATAATTACATGTAGACCTAATATAACTGTATCATATCTACCTCTTTCTACTACACTAATGTGTTACCAGAAAGAGAGAGAGAGAGATGTAGAGACATAATGACACAATACATGTGCTGTGTCTATAATGTGTGTAAGCATGTGTGTGTGGTTTACACTGTATGTGATGTAGTTATACTGTAGCTGATCGCCCGTGTGTGCGTGCGTGCGTGAATGTGCGTGCACCCTTGACCACTAGATGGCAGTGTTTTACATTCCCATGAGATGATCTTGTTAATGTGTGCGCCAAATGTTCAGAACCACAGAACTTCACTTAAAATCTACAGGATTTCAGGGAAAATGCATTAAATATTGCAGAGCAGCCATGAGAGCACTTGATCCAATATACATAGTTTCAAAGATCAATGAGTGCAACTGTTTTATCAACTAAAGATGGAAGCTTCTTGATGGGGAAACAAAAGAGGGATATGAATGTTGTGTAAGTCTTGATTTCTTTACAGACCACTGTGGATGAGGCTTCATCCATCCACTGGTTTTGCCTGTCATGTTTTACTGACAGTTCCAGCCTCAGTGGTTTAGTCAGTGAAGGATGTCAGACATACAGGAATGTTGTTTGTTCATTTTCTAAAAACTTTTACTTTCTTTATGCCAACTTACTTGTGTTCTTGTGTATTTCTTTATACTTACGCGTTCACAGTGTGTCCACACACTCAGCTCTACAGTAAATAGAACTTCACAGTAAGAGCTGTGTAGCTGGTAGTGTTAGATCATGACTAGATAATGGTGCGAGCTCACATTTGAATTTGAAAAACAACACATGTGATTCACTGAAATTCATCTCGAGTCCTCTGCAGATACCCAGTTCTCTCTTCCGCTTACACCGCTCTCATCCACATTAACACACTCTCTGTCAAACCAGTTTGTCCTGTGGATTTAAATAGCCAGGAGGATGAGGAGGAGGTGGTGGGGGGGATTTAAAAGGTCTCATTGCTTTCATTTTTACATGATTACCAACACTTATTGAAAAAAAGGCTGTGACTTGCTTGATCTCAGTGTAGTCGTTTATTGAAAAGTAAAAGTATCAGTCCAAATAAAATCACATGTCACAGTTAGAAAAACCATCTGAATCTTTACAGAAACCCCTGCTGACGGTAACAACTCTGCTGCTCATGAAACACATGAGTTGTCGTTTATCAAATGAGCTCATGGATTAAAAAGTGTAAAGTCACCAGTTTCAAATAATGAAGAAGCGCTGGCTTCGATCTGTTTCTGCTTCATGACTCATGCTGCATTCAGGCAACAGTTTGTCCAACAACAAAAAAAGACAAGTGAGAAAGTCTGAGGTAAAATTATTACAGTAAATGGATTCAGCCTCTTTCAGGGTGTTTAAATAGTGATAAGAAAAAAAAATTGCAAGAATAATTGACATTTCATATTCAAGATTCATGATTCAGAAAGTTCATCATTTAAAAAAAAAACAATAACGTACTTCATTTGCACCTGGATGGTTTAAAGTTCAGTTTTTAGTGCACAGAACATCTTAAAGCTGTAACATCTTTCTTCAACACAGCTCTGATGATGGAGCATGACGGTGATCATACCTCATCAACTACTTGACCCTAATCCTCATCACAACAATGAGTAACTACTTCTACATCACTTCTAGTATTCTACATGTAAACATTAGTGCGACTGTGTGCCAGTTGTTATAGGTATGTTCTTGCTGGGTTTGAAGAAGCATCTTCATTGTCACTCTTCACTGACAAGTCCTCCTCCATCTCTGCTTTTTTCAGCTGAGACTTTGTTGACAAGGCCTCGCTCTGCTCAGATTTGATCGACTCTGGTCTCTTCATCTGAGACTTCGTTGATGGTACCCATGATCTTTCTGATTCCAGCCCAGAGCCCTGATCAGGCCTGTCCTCCCAGGGAGGCCTCATGTACGGCTGAGGCTTGGTGGACGGTCCGTCGTAGCTTTGAGACCGAGAGAACACGGCTCCAACGGGCTGGTTCTTGTGAGGAGAGACCGGGTGGTTGGACCCGTTGGAGGAGCGGACCACCAGGTAGCGGACAGAGGGGCTTTTGTCTGTGTCATGGACTTTGAGGGGGCACGCAGAGCTGATGAACAAACCCCCTCCCAGGAAGAGCAGGATGGATGCCCCCCAGCCGATGTAGAGACAAGCTCCAATCTCCCTCCGCTGAGCATCAATGGAAGCGGAGTAGAACCTCCTCACCACCGCCCCGGCCGCCCAAGATGTGGGAATCAAACACAGCAGCCCTGTGGTGATCAGCACGGCCCCTGCTGCCACGGCCACCTTGCCCTTGACTCCACCTCCTTCTTCATCCAAGAAACGCGTGCATTTCCCCCCAATGAAGGCCAGAATCAAGCCTATGCCGCCTGTAGTGATGGCGAGGACGGTGAGGGCCCTGGCGGCCTGCAGATCGGCGGTGAGGGCGAGGAGGGACTCATAAGGCTTACACTGGATCTGCCCTGTGCTCTGGATCACACAGGTCATCCAGATGCCCTCCCAGATGGTCTGGGAGGTGACGATGGTGCTGCCCACAAAGGCTGTGACCCTCCACATGGGCAGTATGCAGCTGATGATGACCCCTGCCCAACCCAGCAGGCACAGGGCGCTGGCCAGCATCTGCATCCCCATCGAGGCCATGGTGCAGCAGGGGCAGGAGGAGTAATCCCCACAGGAGTGCCTTCACGTGTTGGTTAGTCTCTGTGGAGCTCCTTTTTCTCTCGCTCCGGTCACGCCTCTCTTCTCTTGTATCTCTCTGGGAGCTTTTCCTCGTCAGTCTTTAATGTTGCAGTTTTCATACGCCTCCATTTTTTTTCCTGCCACAGTCGTCACAGTGTAAAATATCTATCTGAGGAACACTCTGCTCTCTGACTGTTTCAGTAGCGTTTACTTGGCTCCAGGTGTGTCTCAGTTCAGCCTCTGTTAATTTGTTTTCTGCCTACTTTACCTATGACTCGGCCCCTCCCCCTCTGTATTCCCAACTGCTCGTCTATCCTCCCCCCTCCTCCCTCTGTCCCCTCTCTCTTTCCCTACCTGAGAGTGTTCTTTCTTTTCTGTCACCCGAGCAGTTGTCTGTGTGCCACTGGTCAGGCAATGATGCACCACACCTAGTCAATAGGGAGAAGAAAGGGGAGGAGGTTAACAGAAGAAAGAAAGCGAGAGAGAGAGAGAGAGAGAGAGAGAGGCAGAGGTAGCTAGCTGTGAAACTGTGACATCATTCATTCCCGTCCTTGTTATCTACCCTTTGATGAGATTATTTTGGAAGCAACAAGCGTTGGATGAAGCAGGAGGAATGACAGGCCTCTGATCATCAGCCACATTTCTCACACATACCCTGAAGATGGGCTGAACGGTTTGAAAATGAAAGAAAAATGATATAAAATCTGTTTTTTTTATGTAAATTTAGTGTGTGTGCATGTGTGTGTGTGTGTGTGTGTGTGTTTGTGTGTTTCTTGAATGTGAATAACACTGTGCATGCATGCAGGATGTATTTGTTAACAAAAGGAGAGTAATGTGAAACCCAATCTACCAATCTACCAAGTAAAACCAGTTTCATTCTGGCAGAGTTAACTTTGCAGAAAAACCTGTTCCACACATGCAAAACCCCTCCCCAACACACACACATAAACATTGTCTTGTCTGCGTCACTTCAGAGGACATGACCACATAACCCTAACCCTATGCTGACATATTTGCTACCTTGAGTTATGTACTTCATACCTGATACGTACCCTAAACATAACCTAAACACTGAGCTCAATTAAAAACATGTTTCACTTTGTCTGTGTGAATTCTCATTTGTCCAGGTCAAAGGCATCTCTAGGCAACTGAATCAGGTCGACTGGACCTAGTTTTGTCTTTGAAGACGTTTCACCCCTTATCCAAGTGGCTTCATCAGTTCAATGATGTTTCACTTTAAATTTTGATGACTAACATCATCAGCACCTGCTTGTTGTCTCCACAAGAGAGACAAGTTCCCATAACGTGTCTAGGTAAACAGATTTAGGTCCCCACAAACTAAGTAATAACTGAACCACACGCATAAACAAACCTTTCATTCAGGCTAAAAATAATCTTCAATCTCACTGTCCTTGTAAAGCTCAGAGGAAGAGACTCTGTGTCCATTCTGTTCTTTTCTGTTTCACATTTGGACAAACTAAAGGTTTGGTGTAATGATGTGCTGTATGTTTAAAAGACACAGACTATTTTAATCTAAAATAAATAAATAACAAACACTGTCACTGAAAACAAAAACCCAAGAGTCAGCCGGCACTGTTGTATGTCTAAAATCTTCAGAAGTCACCCTATTTATACACATAAAAAATCTATAATGTACTTTTATTTTTAACTTTTAGTTATAAATAAATAGAAGTCATTCATTTATGATGTCTCCCATGAAGATATATCAGATATCATCCCAGGCTTCAATCATATATTTTCCACTAGTGTTATAACTGTTAGTAAAAATATAAATTACATCATAAACTACATACTGTACTGCACTGTATGTATATATAAATATGTATTCAATTTTATGTTTGACTTAATTCTCTTATGCAAACTGATCAGTGTAGTGAGATAAATAGAGGAGATACATATACAAACACACAGTTATGGCTCAGTCTCTTGGTTTATTCAGCACTGTTTCTTTAACGGGCAGAACACATTGTCACAACCTGTTTGTAAGGATTCTTCTGAGGTGGCAGTGTGAACCTGTCAAACTGGATCTTTGTTGTTATCATCGTTACAGTTCCTTTGAAAAAAAAAAAACTAAACTGCAAGGAGAGGGAAAACATACTCAAAGGAAACATAATTGCACATGCTCAGAAATATGTAGATATGACCCACATTGTAATACCATGTAGTGATGCCCACAATAACTATACACAAACAGAAAAATGCTTTTCAAATGATTATGTGAATCAGTTCCTTCATCAGCATCATTCAATTAGTTTGATAGAGGAATTATATATACAGCAATTCTTATCACATAGTTCAAATCACACACACACACACACACACACTCAACATAAACCACACAAACATAAGCTCTAAATTCTGAAAAATACAAAATATCACATGTTTAGATATAGAGGATAAAACAAAAAAACGCACATATTACATGTTGTGAAGGTTTTTCAAAATAAACACATGCTTAAATTACACAGGATAAAAATTCCCTCTTCTCTTCCCACTTCTAACTTTTTGTAAATGGCTGAACTTGACTCATGTTAGTGGATCAAACACAGGAGGTGGATGTTTCGTATTCTCTTCGTCTTCTCTCTTTCCAACAGGCTGGTGATGATCTAGACGTAGGCCTTGCTGCTCTCCACAGATCGAGCCTTGGAGTACTTCACATCATAGTCGTTCTCATCTCTGGGGGGACAGGAGCTGCAGAGGAGAGCCCCTCCCAGGATCAGCACCCCCGCGGTGCCCCAGCCGATGTAGAGCGAGGCCCCCAACTCCCTCCTCTGAGCGTTGGTCATCAAGGGGTTATAGAAATCACGGATGATGGTGTTGGCGGTCCAGCAGACGGGAATGAGCACCAACAGGCCTGCGATGAGGAAGGCGATTCCAGCAGCAATGGCCACCTTGGCCTTTTGCCTTTCATCCTCCACAAAGTTGGTGCACTTGCCCCCAACGACACCCAGAAGAATCCCGAAGACTCCGACGATGATGGCAATGACCACAAGTGCTCTGGCGGCCTGAAGGTCCCGAGGTAAGGCCAGGAGAGAGTCGTAGATTTTGCACTGCATCTGACCTGTGCTCTGTGTCACACAGTTCATCCACAAGCCTTCCCAGATCACCTGAGAAGTGACGATGTTGGCACCGATGAAGGCCGTAACTTTCCAGGTGGGGAGAGCGCAGATGATGATGCTCCCCAGAAAGCCAATGATGGCCAGGGCCATGCCCAGAATCTGTCGTCCACTAGACACCATGCTGAAGCTCTGTCGGTCTCTTCACAGAGGGTCGGACTGTGTGTTGCTCAGCGACGGACTAACTTATCTGTGAGAGGAGTAGGTAGTTGAGCAGGTGGTGGTTTTTATTGCCCCCTCAGAAGAAAAGCCAACAGTGTCTCACTCACAGAGGAGGAGTTTTCAGGTGAGGACTCTCAGCTGAAACTGGTTTATGAAGACATCTCGCCTGACCAGTTGACTCACACAGGAAATGACAGAGTGCAGAGTTTCAGAAACCAACACAGAACCCCTTAGAACAAGCGCAGCACACAGGCAAACTATGTTCATAAGACATACAGCATTTACTGGGAGGAAATCTAATTATATAAAGTGATCAAATGTTTTTCATATTCTTGATGGTTACATGGATGAAGCCAGTACCGAAGGTGCAAAGGTCATGTTGTGCAATAAGTTGAGGGACAAGGTGCTCTGATGTCTGAAAGAGTTGACCACAGAGGCAGAGTCTTGTGTCTTCAGAAGAAAGAGTACCCCAAATGTTATCCAGATGTTTTCTGTGTGTTCTTTATATAAACAGGTAGTAATAAAGCTTTTCATTGTTCATTCTACTGCAGACTGGTTACAAACCAGAGCTCGTACTAAAGCACATTGAACTTCAGATCTTGGACTCATCTCTTCTTTAAACAATCAACCACTCCAGAAAAACATCATCACATCAACACTGTCCATGGAGGTAACTCCAGATTCAGTGTTAGTTTCTGCCTTTTCTTTCTGTTTAGTTGTGATTTCACAGAGTGTCAAAGCACGGGCCCTTAAATCTTTGACAAAGATCAGAAAGCTTGAAAGGCAGATCACATGACTTCCAGAGTAATCACCCTGCTAATCGATACCAGTAACAAGAACACGTGAGAATGACAACATCGCTCTTATTGTTCCCCTATCAGCACCAGTATTCACTGTTAGTGAGAAACACAGTTGATATTTACCCAGCACTCATCTTTGTCCCGTTTAATGTGTTATTTGGTAAGATTTGGTTAGGTAAGAAGATTTGATTAGATAAGAGGAGTCTAAGGAATTCTCCCAGCAAATATCCAGGAGGGAAAATAACCACTGATACAAATAGATAGACAAGTATAATTCAATTCTCTGTGTTATATGCTCCTCGTTTGTGTTATGTCAACACATGTATCACTACAGTGTGTTGATGAGGGTGGTGTTAAACCACAGAAAGTTGGACTCATCTTCAAAGAGTGCTGACAATGACAACAGTCAATGGACTTTTCAAGAGGAGGCATTTATTTATATGATTTTAAATTCTAAAATATCTTATTATTCTTTTTTTAATCATTTTATTTCCTGCCTTTAAGTTGTCAAAACCATTTCTTTCACACGATCAGTATAATATATATAATGTGAATTATTTTGTTTCATGCAGCATGCACAGGTACCAAGTACTTGCATTTACACACCTCTACATGTGTGTATATGCACTCTCATGTATATATACATTAAGTAAGTTAAGTATAATTAAACTGTATTGCTTTGTCCAAAGTTGTTGCCATAGTGGGGATGGATTCACATTTAAGGATTGGTGACCACACTTGTCTAATGTCTAAATGATTCCCGTGGGCAGTCATCAGTCCATCCATACAGACCCATCTATACAGATTAGAGCCTGTCATAATAATATTCACTTGGCACTGTGGTTGAAGCTCTCCTGGGAATATCACGCACCAGATTTGGTTTCATTCCCATCCCCTTATCTGGTGTCCCTGATCTGTTTGATGGATTAGGGCCTAACGTACCCCACTCAGATCCTGCTTGTGTCCCCAGAGGCTGGTTGTAACGCCTGCTCTCACTTTGAGCTTTATTTGGGGCGTTATAGTCATGCACTATGGCTACATGTGTGCTATTTGGCGACTGGTCAAACATCCTCCAGCTGTTTGATCTCATGACATCAGACCTGAGAGTCGCCGTTGGGGGGGGGCTGTTGCTGTATTGAGGGCTGGTGCTGTAGGGCATGTAGTAGTAGGAAGATGGTGGTCTCTCCTTCTCGCAGCAAACAAAGCAGATCACAGCACCGCCGAGGAGGAGCAGCACGGCAGAGGCCCAGCCGATGTAGATGGAGGAGCCCACCTCCCTCTTCAGAGCAGCAGTCACAAAGGGGTCATTGTAGATGGAGATGGTTGCTGCTGCCGACCAGCTGGCAGAAACCAGGCACAGGATGCCAGAGAGGACACACAGAGCTCCACCCAGCAGACATGCCTGGAGGAAGAGAAGATGTTATGATGATTGTGCTCCATCAGAAATTTGACAGGAGCTTTGTTCACATGGGTTGAATGTATACCAAGAAGTAAACAAGGAAGTAGGACAATGAAAGCATACATACTTAAAGTCTTCACTTGAAACTGAGCTAAAACTGAAAAAGTGATTTGTGATTATTGAATATTTACTTTGTTTCACTGGCCTGAGAGCACTAGGAGCTGTCAGTCCCACTATAGACAGGATGGATACGGTATGTTATTTTAAATCTTTCATGATCTGACCTCTGAGGAGTGCACTCAACCTCAAATCACCATCTAAAGGAGAAGCAGTGTGTGTTTTGAACTTCCACTACTAAATAACAGGACACCAGTATGACTCACAGGCTGGAAAAGTATTGGTATGATAAATCTTTACGTGGAGGCACCTGGCTTTTTACTACAATGTTATTTCAATGTGAAACTCAGTAGCAGAAACACAGAGCATGATGACTACAAGCAAAGTGGACTTCATGTATAGCACCACCCAGTGACGCAGAATGAGCTGAACAGAAACAGCACGAATACTATAAAAGCTTTGATTTTCTGTCATGATGTTAATATTGCTTAAACTTAATTTTGCAGCACAGACATGTCTGAGTGTCTCTTTACATTGTCTTGACTGCAAAATCCATTTAAAAGCTTATTTGATGTTGTGCAGCAGAAAAGAAGTGAAACAACATTAGATTTGATTTGACTGTGGATCTCCTCAATCAAAGTTTTCTTGGTGTTCTCCTTCTTTGTGAACTATTATAGATGTGTTTTACTGTCCACAACAACAAGTGAATGGATTTGAACACAGTTGACACAATTACATGGCTGATGTGAGCATTGCTTTGCCTTGTTTTCAGTTTCCTATGTTGCATGCCCTGTCCCAAGGTTGGATTGTTGACGTGACAGGTGGACAACTACTCTGCAGCCCCAGACTATCAACAGCTCTGGGTTCATAGAGTAGCAACTAGTTGGAGGTAATTTGATTAGTTACAAACCTCCTTTGGGAATATGTTGTTGAGGAACCATGTGTGGTCATCTAATTTAAAGGCCATTAATGTATAAGTTAATTAACATAATTAATGTTGGCAATTACAAAATGAATGCGTGTTAGTTCATATTAGGCTGAGGACTCGAAGCCGAAACATATTCCGTCCTTCAGTCTACAGTGTTACAGCATTTCCTCAAACTTCCAGTCTACATGACATGAGTACACAGCACCTTCTTTTTGGAAGAGGACGTGGACGGAGCCTCAACAGGGTCAGGTGGAGCTCCACTACAGTTGGCCACACCTCCTCCGATGAGGGTGACAATGAAACCCAGGAGGCCAGCGAGGATGGAGAGCAAGGTGAGGGCGCGTCCGGCCTGGATGTCAGGGGTCATGGTGGTGGATGACGTGTGTTTCTTACACTGCGTTTGGCCTGTCGCCTGGAGGATACAGTGTAACCACAGACCATCCCACACCTGAGGCAGAGACAGAGGAAAGCCTCACAGAGATTTTAAAAACTGGACAAGATCTGAAGATGAACTTTTAATGAAGATGAGGAGGGCCATAAGCCCCGAGCTGAGATGCTCGGGGCTGCTGATGTATTCTCAATTCTGTTTTTCATTGATACAGATATCCAAACTCAGTTTAAAACCCCAGAAACTGTCCATATCAGTGTAACCCAACATCAGAGTGAATAATCTAAATTTACACAGCTATCACCCTCCCTACACCCTCCATGTTTTACTGGTTGTCTTCCTTCTTATTACAGCCTGGTACAGCTTCTGGGCAACACAGTGGAAATAATCAAATTGAACATGTAGAAAGTGAAAGAACACTTTAAATATCTTGTATCAGTATCATTCTGTACCTGTACAATCTAGCCTTTATTCCCCATGTCTAGAAGTAGCTCCATGTGGCAGACACAGACAATTTAAGAGAGAAAACCTTTTTATCTAAGACAAGGAAGTAATTTTTACCTAATTTACTTTGTGACAGCGGCCTGCCCTGAGGTCAAACACTTTAATTTTGTATCATATTTATGAGGACCCTATATCAAGTTAGTTGCCAGGGCCAGTGTTTTGGCTGACTACATCATGAAGAGATGCCACCTACACCTCTGAACAGCAGACACAGATAGAACGAATAATTTTGAGCACACTTATCAGAAATGTCACAACCATCACTGGTCTCCTGTATTGTGTGTAGGGTACTTACCGACTGAGCAGTCACAATGTTGGCGCCCACAAAGGATGTCTCACGCCACATTGGAAGTCCACATGCCAAACACACTCCTAAAACACCCATCATACACAGTGCCAGGCCTCCGATCTGCCTGCCCTGCCCTCCCATTTTAAAATATACCAACTTATGCAGCGGCGAGATCAGACCTGAGCTGCAACAAACAAACAAACGTGTCCACTGTGAAGTTGTAGTACTTTGGTATTCTGGCAGGTCCTCAGAGAGGAAAAATACGGCTGCATTTCTCTTGTCTGGCTCCTGAGTAAGTGGCCTCTCAACAGATGTAATGTTTTTCTTTGAGCAGACAGATGACACAGATCAACAAGGATGTGCAAAGGGATGTGTTAGTGAGCAGTTTGTCAATAAACAGAGGGTATTTAAATACCCCCAAGTTAAACCTAAATCAGGTTTTTCAGGCTTTTAAGCAGAGTGAAACAGCTGCTGTTTCTCAAAAGTGACACATCTTCCTCTGAGGGGCCTGAATATTTTTTTTTTCACATGTTTATATTAGAAGAGAAAGAGACAAAATGCAAAAATACAAATACAGACAGTTTATTGACATGTTAGAATACAAAGGCTATAAAGTCAGCTGTCACCTTACAGTGGATTACAATTGAACTTTTTTCACAAGTTTTCACACTTTAAAAAGAGAAATAACTTTTCTTCTTTCTTACTTCTTACAGATTCACTTTATTTCTTCACGGATCTGTCAACTACTTTCATTTGTCAGTATTGTAAGTATAAAATCAACATCAAACATCATAATAAAGGTCTTTTGTAAGTGTAAAAAGCAATTATTCTAGAAAGATTTTAAATTTTCCTTTTACATACTAAAACACCGATATCAAAGTTAATCCCATGTCATCACATTATACAACTATAAGCTTAACCAGACTTCATTTTTTTCATTCTTCACTTTAAAAACAAACCACAAACAACACTGGATGTTATTCTGGTTACAGTCTACATCATGACTGTGCTTCACATTTTAAAGTTTTACAAAGATATTAAACTGATTCATTGTGAAATGTCAGTACAGTGCAATTAAAGACAGAAAAATCAGTGAACAAGGACATTTTCAACTAGTGTGTAATTAATGGATGCCATGCTGGAGTCTGTTCTCTCTCTTGTCTGCCTCAGCACCTGAAGGTGCTACACAGCACTCCTCCTCCAATGACGAGCAGAGCCCCAGATGCCCAGCCCACATATATGGAAGCTCCGAGCTCCCCCCTCCTCTCACTGGTGGGCAGTGGATTGTAGAAACCTGTGATGATGCTGTGAGCTGACCAGCTGACAGGAATTAGACACAGGAGCCCTGCAATTATGAACGCCACACCTCCACCCACACCGATGTTGTCTTTGGTCAGCCTGTCATAGTCAAAGAAGTTGGTGCAGCGGGCCCCGACTACAGTGAGCCCGATGGCCACGACGCTGGCAGCAATGGAGGCACAGATCAGAGCTCTGGAGGCCTGCAGGTCCTGAGGTAAAGCCAGAACAGAGTCATAGGCCTTACACTGTGAGTGACCTGTGCTCTGGATCACACAGTTCATCCATAAACCCTCCCAGAAGACCTGAGAGGTGATGATGTTTGCTCCAACAAAGGCTGTCACCTTCCACATTGGCAGCCCGCAGATAAGGATGGTGCCAAGAAAGCCCACGATGGCCAGACACACACCAACAAGCTGGGTCCGCATGTTCCCAAAAAACTAATCCAAAGCCTGTATTAAAAAGTTATTTTAAATGTCAAAGACACCACCAAAAAATGAGCTGAGGATCATTTTGATCACAAGCTTTCTGTCAGCCGTACACGCTGCTGGTTGTGTTTTGCTGTCTGGCTCTGCAGGTATGAGAAGGAACAGTGTAGGGAGGGGACTCTGCTAGTTTGCAGATCAGGTTTCCTGCTCGTCCTGATTCCTGCGTGCTGTGAATGAGATAGAAAAACAAAAGAGATCTTGAATGAAAAACTGCTTTGTGACCCAAAAGTAAAGGCTTTAATACCGTATCAGCCATGCTCACAAATATAAAAGCAAGACATCTGAGTAAACCTGAAATCACACATTACATGAGAACTTCAACGTTATAAAAGATTCTAAAAAAACAAAAAACTACAGAGCCCAGAAGAAAACACACACACACGCACACAAGGAAGCTAACACACTGGGACATGGGAAGAAAATACACAGTAAACACCTGTTCAATTTGCTCAGGAACACATGTTATAGTGAAGAAAGGAACTATGTGAGAGGAATGCATTTCCTGTACATTATATATGAAGTCATGGGCTGCAGCTGCTTAGCTTAGTTTAGCATGAAGACAGGAGAATCCAAGCAGCACCTCTGCAGCTCACTAACAAATCATGCTGTTTAATCTTGTTCTAACCATGTGCTAAAATGTTCATCTGATCCTTTAATGCTGACGTGACTCTACTGGAGAGAAAGTGGTTTGTGTGGCGCATTATCTGACCACATCGGAACATGGTGTGTTTTCGTTCTTCAGAAATACAGCGGAAAGAGGCTTGTCCTCCTCCCACATGAGCAGTGATATCAACCCTGTCATCCAGGATGAAGAGACCACCTCTAAAGTCTTTAACCGTTTCAAGTCAGATAAATTCATTTTCGTTCATCCAGACAAATGTGGAAATGGTTTGATTTAATGGAAGTGATGCATTTTTGTAAAGCTCAGCATGCTTGATTGTGGCCAAGCTTGTTTAGGAGGCATTTATGCAAAACCACTTCAGTTGTGTAAGCATCCATCATTATCCCCCTTTGTATTACAAGTCAACAGGACATTTAGAACTAAAACAACTTAAGTTCAAATGAACTTGGTGAATTTAGCTGCTTTAACTCAGTTGTGGTGCATTGGTTTATTCACACTGAGTCCAAAATGCCTTGCTGCATTAAAGCCAAGTGACATTTTATAGTTGCACAAGTTAAACTGCTGGTTCAGCGAGTCAAATGATTGAATAAGCTAGACTTCAGCTTGGCTATTTCAGTCAAATTGCGGTATGCATGCTAGTCCACTGAGACAGTGAATTGGCTGACACCTGTACTTTTCCTGCCAAGTCTGTATTACTACTTGCAAACAGTGCATGTAAAAGCTTTACGCAACCCTGCCCTCACAATAAAGGTGCTTGGTGTATTCTAAATAAGCAAAGTCATGTTACTGCTGGATGTCGACTTTCACCTAGTTTAGAGAGCCATGAATTAAATGTTCAATAGTTAAGCCAAAACTGAGGCACACATGCTAACCAGGCTAAAGTCAGCCCTCAAAAGCACAGAAGTCTCTTCAGTAACATGCACGCCAACAGACAAGGACAGTGATTATATAGGAAAGTTAAATTTATTAAAAATGATAAGTAAAAACAACTTTAACATAAAAACATGATAAGAGTCCAGTTTCTTGCAATAGGCCTACACATGTGCAGACGTTAAAGTACTTGCATCAAACGTAGGCTCCTCCACTAGCAGCTGAGCGTGGGGCAGAGTATTTGACAGAGTATCTGCTGTCCTTATGCTGCTGACACTGGCAGCAGAGAAGTGCACCTCCGATGAGCAGGAGCCCTGCTGACCCCCAGCCAATAAACAGTGACGCTCCCAGCTCTCTCCTCTGTGCATCCATCACAACGGGGTTGTAGAAGCTCCTGATGACCTCGTTAGCCGACCAAGACACAGGGATCAGGCAAAGGATGCCACCAACGATGAAGAACACTCCTGCAACAATGGCTACCTTGCTCTTGGCCGCCTCATCTTCAATGCAGTTGGTACACTTTCCCCCTGTGACGGCGAGCAGGATTCCCATGAAGGCGACCAGGATGGAGATCACGATGAGGGCCCGGGCCGCCTGGAGGTCCCGGGGCAGAGCCAGCATGGAGTCGTAGACCTTGCACTGCATCTGGCCTGTGCTCTGCTTCACACAATTCATCCACAGGCCCTCCCAGAAGACCTGCGCAGTCACGATGTTGTTCCCAATGAAAGCAGTCACCTTCCACATCGGCAGGGCACAGACGATGATGTCTCCCATGAAGCCAATGGTTGCCAGGAAGGTGCCGAGAATCTGAAGACCTGCAGATGCCATGCTTGTCGTTCGGTGTGCTAGACCAGAAGTGGTTTCTGCCTCTGGACTCTCACCTGCAGTTTTTATACCACATGACAGCTGTGGTTTCTCCTGATTGGCTGTTCCAGATTATTCAAGTAAAAACACCTGTGTTCATTAAGTGGCTCCCACATTCCCAGCCACACAGTGGAAGAAGATGATTTTGTGGAGAACCTTTGCCAAACTGTCACCGCCCACTCGTTAAATGTTTTATATACATTGGTATAATATTTACTTTTAAACAGTTATCTAATGTTTTCATAAACTTTTGTCTTCTGATTTTTCATTTCTGAACAAATGGAAAAGTTACATTCATGTGTTACTTTTCTGTTTTTAAGTCAAATTAAATTAAACATTTTTTTGTATTATTTGAGTTGGGTGTTGTTTTTTTTATATATTATGTTGATTTGTAAAATTCTGACAGACATGGAGAAATGTCTCGGCCACATCCCTGATTTGAATACAATTTGTATTCAAATGATGATTTTACTGTGAGTGAATGTGTCTTGGAACATAAAGACATGGAGGGGTCAGAGACTGCGGCACAGCATTCTGCATCATGCTACCACATTTACTGATACTCCCATTTTTTACATTTTCAAGTGTCTGTGAAGAAAGCAGAGAGACAGTGGACGGCCTCCCACTCACCACTAATCAGGCTGATTGACTCCACCTGTGCTGATGAGTCAGTGAACACAGCTGAGCTCCTTTGCCCTCAGGTTTTCTACATGTGGCAAACACTCAGGACACATGAACAAGTTATGTGTATTTAGGTGTAAAAGTAACAAATGAGCTCCTTTGCCGTGTCCCACAGTGAGGTAAATAAGGTATCAGGTATCACAATGTTTTTTGACTGAAAGTCATGTTGACTGAATGCTTTAAGGGAGGACATGTTGTCTGTACTAGTCACACACTGATCTGAGAGCAGTGTGACTGTATCACCCATTCACATTTAAAAGGAATTAATTATTATATGAGCACTGAGCCCTGACTTAAGCACGTGCACATGGAGAAGTGCCCTTACAGCTCTGACTGGTTATTGGGACCACTCTCATGAAATACCAGCATCACTCCATCACTTTGTTTTCAACAAAATCATTTTCTCATGTTCTACCTTTTCAGATTAAACTGCTCCACAATCTTCTCTTTGAATCCACTGGCAACTGGGAAAGGTTCTGACTGGAGAAACAGTGATTTCCAAACAGAGAGGATTTTGTTAATCCACTGTTGTTGGCCAAGCACTTTGAAGTGAATGTTTTTCTGTATATCCTCCTGCTCCATAAAGTTCATGTTCATCTTTTCACAACTGTTTGATACATAAGCTTTTCTTTGAACCACAGTGTTCTTTTTTTTCCCTCTCTGAGCTCTGCAGGGGCACCAGAGGGCCTCTTTGTAGGACAGAAACCCCTCTGAATTTAAAGGCGGCATGATGGATGTCTCTATCTAAGCACTGGAGCCAAAAGCCCACCCAGAGGAGGAGGCTGCTCAGGGCCATTGGTAGGTCCTATAAAATTTCCCCATGGTGCGAGAGCTTTTAGAAGGCAGGTCAGTGAGGAGCTGAGATACAGCGATAAAAGGCAGACACACCAGCGGACAGCGATGGCGTCTTTAGGCCTGCAGATTCTGGGCGTTGGGCTGGCGGTGCTCGGGTGGATAGGGAACATACTCATCTGTATGCTGCCCCTGTGGAAGGTGTCTGCTTTCATTGGGAACAACATCGTGGTGGCTCAGACCATCTGGGAGGGCCTGTGGATGACCTGTGTGGTGCAGAGCACAGGCCAGATGCAGTGCAAGGTCTACGACTCCCTGCTGGCCCTGCCCCCAGACCTCCAGGCGGCCCGGGCCATGGTGGTCATCGCCATCTTATTCTCTCTGTTTGGCCTGCTGCTTTCTGTGGTTGGGGGAAAGTGCACCACCTGCATTGGAGACAAAGCAGCAAAAGCAAGAGTGGCCATCTCAGCAGGTGTTTTCTTCATCCTGAGCGGGGTTTTGTGTCTGGTGACCGTCTCCCTGCCTGCTAATACCATCATTAAGGATTTCTACAACCCCTTGGTTCCTGATGCCCAGAGAAGAGAGCTGGGTGCGTGTTTGTACGTGGGCTGGGGAGCGTCAGGGCTGCTGCTGATCGGCGGTGCTCTTCTCTGCTGTCAGTGCCCGTCAGGAGGAGACCGCTATAATGGACCGAAGTACTCCCCACCTAAGTCCACAACACCTGGGAAGGAATTTGTCTGAGCTGGAGGATCCCTCCGAGTGACTGACTACATGTAGTACAAACCTGCTGCTTATCCAAATGTGATCTGCAGTTTGACTAACTTTTTTTTAAACTAACCCGCTGTTGCCTTTAGTTTCTGAGATATACAGTAGAGTCTAAGGCATGTGCCATATTAGACTAATGCATCACTGAGTTGGGACTGGAGTTAACTCAGTCCTTTTTGTCATGTCATAGTTTCAATATTAATTCAGACTCTCCTGGTTGTTTTTTTAATTCTGTTTTTGCAACATGAACACTTCAGAAGGATTCATGTAATCACCATGTAAAATCTATTTTTCAATCTTATTTTATTGCTGTAATAAACATTTTTCATTTTGTCAAATTTTTGTAATCATCTCATGCATTGGTTTCCAACCTGGGGTCTGTGCCCCCCTTAGGGCGGAGCCAGAGATCTCTGGGGGTCCACATAACTTTGTCTGTTCTGAGGTTGTGAGGTTATCAAAATGATATTTGTGCATATTCAAATTTAAAAATCCCAATAACACACCCAATTGGATGTTTGAAATTATGTATAAACAAAGAGAATAGGAACCAAAACCTACAACTGTTTATTTTTGTAAATAAAAGTTTGTAATTGATCACTTTATTTTTTTGATGCATCTGTACAGGCAGGGGTTGTGTGTGTGTGTGTGTGGTGGTGGTGGGCTGGCTTGTCTCTGGCTTGAAAAAAGTTTGGGAACCACTGATCTAGTTTAATATAACAAGGTATGCATACATAATGAAAATATTGGCTTTAACTTTATTTCTATTAATATTTTATGCACAAAACATTATCTTAAAAAAAAATTATATTAATGCACCTCACACAGATAAATTCTGCATAATGCTTTTCTGTAAATATAACATGTACCTTTACCCACAAGTAAACCATGTTTTTACCAAAGATAAAGGTGTGACTGGCCTATTCTCAGATAAACAGACACAATGATGGACAAATTACAGCAGGGTATTGTTTTTCTTCGCAGACTGGTTTCAGTTGAAAATGTCTGTAAACAAAAAGAAAGCCATTAAAGAGGTTTTGGATATATCATCCTGACAAGAGTTGGCAGATGTGAGCTCTTATTGGGCAAAGTGTAAATATCCATTCTTTGCAGATAAAGAGCAGTTTCTTAGCAACATGAATCCCAGCATACACAGCGCACTGTTGTCTCAGGCAGAGATGTCCATTTTACTGAGGACAGAAACTGTAGATTATCGTCCTAAGACAAGGGCAGTCGATTACAGCATGGAAAAACATCTCAACCAGATACATTAAATTCCCAGGAGTCTCACTCCCCTGAATTCCTGAAAGCTTTACCATGAGTGCTTCATGAGAAGTCCAGTGCAGCTCAGTGCAGGTGCAGAGTCAGTGTGAGAAAGAAAATGCATCACCAAACGTGCGAACAAAGGCTCTTTATTCATGGCATTTCAAAGACCATTTAAAGTCCAGTAATGATCATTTTGTCATTATGAAACTGAATTTTTTTAAAAATCACAAATTGATTTAAAATGCACATTTTTACATTATAGCTTTTTTTTCATTAATATACTGCATTATTAGTCCTTTGAAACTTCTCGGGGCAGAAACCTGAGCAATATAAAATACGAGCTAAAAAGAGTTAAGAATAGAATGTGATTACATAAGAACTAAAAAAACATTGACAGTGTCACACAACCAGTCAATCATCAAGGTTTTTTTTTGGTAACACATGACCTGAAATGTGTTGTGGTATGTTATATCTTACAACGTTACAATAATTTGTAAAAAATAATAATAATAATAATTCAGATTCAGATTCAGGTTCAGAGGAGGAAATGTATCAACCACTCACACTGAAATGTTATTTAGCTTCCCTTTCATTAACTGTCTTCAGCATTAGCAATATAATTTCCCAACACATGAAGGAACTAAAGTTTTGCTGCAACAATTGTTAGAAACTGATTGAAAATATTGCGGCACCTTCTGTAGCCACTGCAGTCGAAACGCTCACACATAGTCACCGTTAGAAGATGTGGCTCTGGCATTGGTGAACTTGGCAGGGGTGTAGGGTCTCTCGTCTTTTGGGGGGCAGTTGCTGCAGAGCAGGCCTCCACCCAGCAGCAGCAGTGCAGCAGAGCCCCAGCCAATATAAAACGAAGCCCCGAGCTCCCTCCTCTGAGCCGAGATCAACAAGGGGTTGTAAAAGTCTCTGATCAATGTATGAGCAGACCAAGACACTGGGATCAGAATCAGAAAGGCGGCGATTAAAAAGATCACGCCCGATACGATGCAGGCTTTGGATTTGGCCGCTCCATCCTCCAGGCAGTTTGTGCACTTTCCTCCAACCACGGCCATGAGGACACCAAACACCCCGACGACCACTGCGATGACCACCATGGCCCTGGCGGCCTGCAGGTCTTGCGGCAGAGCCAGCATGGAGTCGTATACCTTGCACTGCATCTGGCCCGTGCTCTGGACCACACAGCTCATCCACAGGCCTTCCCAGACCACCTGTGCGGTGACGATGTTGGCACCAACGAAAGCGGTCACTCTCCACATGGGTGTGGCACAGGTGATGATGGTGCCCAGCCAGCCAATGAAGGCCAGCAGAATACCTATTATCTGGAGGCCCTGAGAAGCCATGGTTATGCCACTGCTGCCAGAAGTCAGTTCTACTCACACAGCTGCTTGAGGAAGTGTTCGCAGCACTCTGGTGCCCTGCGGTCCACGCTGTGAGATGATTACTGCTTCCCGTTGTGGTTCAAACTTTCAGGGTGGAGTTTGGGGGATGTCACATAAAAAGGGGGATGGCTGAGACCTGATATCTGCAACCCTTGTTTTCTCCCTCTCTTCATTGTTCCTGTCCATTCAAGCTTTGTTTCCTCAAGCAAGGCTTCCAGACTGGGAACAATGACTCCAAATCTCTCACACATACACAACACACACACACAAACACACACAGTACCACTCACACAGGTTAAGCCTTGAACAAACAAAAACTAGTTTGGGTCAGTTCAGCTGAAACTGATCAGGAGGAGGATTTTTTTCACACAAAAGTTCCTTAATCCAGTCTCCATCTAAAGACTGACAATTAACCCTTGAGTTAGCATTACAATTAAAATTGATTAATTGGGCTGTGAGTGTGTGTGTGTGTTGTTGTTTGCGTAAGAGATGGGTGGATTCATGTTAGATGCTTTAAGGAAATGTTTACTTATCAAGATGAAGACAAAATCAAACTGACAACGAGCTGCACGACTTGCATGTGAGCGAAAACCACCAAGTCAAAACACACAATCAGATGTGACTTTTTCCATGGCATTGCAATATTTGCTCATTTTCTCAGAAATGAAAAATGTGTACTGTGCCTGTAGGCTCGGTCTGAACAAAGAGCAGCCAACTTCCCTCCTTTTTCTGCCACACCTAGACCTGATTTTCAAGAAAGTCAGACAATGGATCGTCTCAAATGCTGTGACAGTGACAACCCTTGTTTTCAAGGCAGTGCCTGTGGTAAATGGAGATGTATGCATTTCTAAATGTGTAAAAAAAAGAAGAAAAACGCAAAAAAGAACGCAGAGAGATTTGATAAAGGACGTTGAATAAAATGTTCATTTGATCATTGGAGGTGTGGAAATAAGAAGCAAAAATGATCTCAGTTTTGTAAACAAATTATTTATTTACAGCATAACCAACCCATCATGAATCTCATATACATCAGCCCACTTAAACATGGCAAAAAAAACTACAACAACAAAACAACAACTTGGATTTTCAAAATAAGATGTTAGAGAACAGGTACACTGATATTAGTTAATATAGTTATTAACAAACATAGACATCAGTAACTGTGTTAACAAGAGTGGGTTTCCACTTTGGATGTAGTTCTTCCTTTTAAACACTCATGAGGAGAAATCTTTTGATCAGGTAACGTCCTGAATTATCAACACTCAGTTGCCCAGTAAGCCCAGCAGCACCAGCGCATTTGTCCCAGGAAAACAGTATTTCATGGAAGTCATGTACCAGTCTTTAGTTTCACACATAGTTTTTCCCAGATTCTGGTGCAGAGATGTCGGACCTGGCAGCCTTGTACCTTGCAGTGTAGGGCACTTCATCCTTTTTGGGGCAGTTGAAGCAGAGCATCCCCCCACCGATGAGCATCAAAGCAGCTGCCCCCCACCCAATGTAGAGCGCAGCGCCTAGTTCTCTCTTCTGAGCGCTGACCGTCAGTACGCTGTAGAAATTGCGGATGATGGTGGAGGCCGTCCAGCAGACGGGGATGAGGCAGAGCAATCCAGCTGCAATGAACATTACACCAGATGCAATGCCCACCTTGGCCTTGGATGATGGATCCTCCACACAGTTGGTGCATCGACCGCCGGCTACAGCGAGCAGGATAGCCAAGATGCCCACCACGATGGAGACGATGGTCAGGGCCCTGGCGGCCTGGAGGTCACTGCTGAGGGCCAGCAGGGAGTCATAGACCTTACACTGCATCTGACCTGTGCTCTGGACCACACAGTTCATCCAAATCCCTTCCCAGATTGTCTGTGAGGTGACAATGTTGCTGCCAATAAACGCACTCACTTTCCACATGGGAAGGGCACAAACGACAATGGCACCAATCCAGCCAATGATCCCTAGAGCAGTGCCCAGCATCTGAAACCCAGTAGACACCATGGTTGACGGCGGATTTGTCCCTTGCTGTTCCTTCAGGTGAAACTTCTTCCTCTGCCGCAGTTGTGACTTGAAAGCTGTCTCTGTTTGCTGCCCTTCCTTTCTTTCAGTGACGTTAGTCTGTGGCTTGTTTGTCTCCTTTTGTGATCTCTTGGTCAGGTGACTTTTGCTGAATGGGAGAGGACTCAGAGTGGAGCAGGTACATATGGTGGAGGAGGAGGAGGGGGAGGAGGAGGAGGGGAGGAGCCATGTAGGAAAATATCTCAGCGTCATCAGTCCCTGCTCTTCAGATCAACTCCTAACCTCCATAAACCCATAACCTGTTTACCATCCCTCACTAATCCTGTTTCACTAAATCTAATAACAGGTCAACAACATCAGGTTTGCATGCAGCACCACACGATTAAACACAATTTGAACACCACAGAAGCATCTTGTTACAGAGAAGGGGGATGGTTACAGCACTTTATCGAACTTCCCCTCAGTTCCCCTCCTCCACCTCCAGTTTCACCTGAAGCAGCTGGTGGGTGGAGTCATGTCCCAAGTGTGCGGTGACTCACTCTGTTTAAAATGACAAAAACTTCACACTGACCATATATGGTCTTGTGCCCAATGACGTTGACATTCAGACACTGTGGGTGCTGTTAAGATGCCATTAGCTATGTGTGAAATGCGTGCTATGTGTTTCGGTTTGGCAGCAGGAGTGGATGTTTGTCTCATAAAGCTCAGTGACATCATCGTTGTAGTTAGGTTAGTAAAAACCCCTGTAAAAAACGGATGACAATAACAAGGCAACTCCGAACGGCTCTGAACTCACAGGGGAATAGTGCTGATGATTCATAACAACATATTGGTGAAATGAACGAGTTTCACAGCAGATAATGTCTTATTTAGAGGCTCCATTGCCCATGCCCCATCACTGCCATTATATGGATATACACTGATCTCAAATGGATCTAAATATCCTCCGAAGGACTCCAAGTTACACCAGAATTGTATGGGTGAGTAAATGAACGTATTTTATGCTAGAAATAAGGTCCAGGTTGCAAAAAACGGAACTTCTCCTTTAAGCTACAACAGCAAATGAGGTCATCCGAGGGAAGATAAGTTATTTCTAAATAGTGCCACTCTTTATCTTCAGGAGACAGTGGTCGGGTCGGTCCACCAGAGAAAACGATTTACAGCACTCAGACTGGAGAAGGCACGCACGAGCCAGATAGGACTCTTTATGACAATACGCATTAGGGCTCATGGGAAATGCAGTCTTCATTCCGGCAAATACACTACCACTTTTGTCCACAGGGGTCACCAAAATCAACACAAAGTGAAAGTTCTTTGTAGGGGCTTTAAAACAAGAACAACAGGAGCACAGTTCTCAAAAATCAAATCACATCATAAGTCAAAAATAATTAAATTAAATAAAATTCAATAATGATGTTTTACTTTATTTTAATGATATTTGTAAGTTTACGGATCTATTAAATAATTTACTACTAATTTATTTTGTTCTGGAAAACATTTAAAGGAACTTTTGTTTGCTGTAGAGAAAGAACTAGATATTTTAATATGTTGGTTTGATGTTGATAAATTGTCTCTCAATATAAACAAAACTGAATTTATGGTTTTTGGAAACAGAACAAAAGGAGATTGGAACATTGAATTAAAGATTTGTGATGATAACATTAAAAGACTTTGTGAGACTAAGTTCCTTGGGGAAGTGATAGATGATAAAATAACATGGAGACAATATATCAATTGTATAGAAGGTACAATATCAAAATCAATAGCAATTCTACATAAATCTAAGGATATACTAAAACAGCTGTTAGTTCAATCATTGTGCTACATAAACAAGCCATTTGTCTTGTCAATAAGGCTGGTTTTTATGATCACACAAATCCATTGCTCATTAAATCACATGTTTTGAAATTCAGTGATTTGGTTTATTTTATTTATTATAAAATAATGCTGGTAATGTATTTTCTTGACTGTATTCCTGTATCCCTGGAAAAAAAAAAGTTGTCTATTGTAATCACTGTATTTAATAGTGTCCCTGGGAACGGAAATACTTCCTGCTGGTGGAGAAACAACACGGAGGAAGAAGTTAAAAATTAATCTTCAGTTTAATTCAGAACATTAAGACTTTGTGTGCTTTCATGAGTTTCACACTCACTGGTTTACTCTAAACTACATGATGAATGCAAACAGCTAAAAACAACAGAAAGAGCTCACAGAGATTTTACTGAAGCTGAACTAACAGCCCTGTGTCCAGAGGTTAACAGCAAGAAAATATACTTGAACTTACTGTTGTTTATTAATTCTCAGTTAATTTAAAGTCATTCATCAGCAGTTTCCATCTCTACAGCTACATGTCACCTGTAGCCAGTGAGTCTAGTGGTTTTTATGGTGAAAAAGTATAAATTAAAAATACAAAAATAAACCATATGGCAATATCTGAACTCCCATCTACATAAGCAGCTTTTTTTTACACATTGAGTCACTTCGGTGACGTGTTTTTAATGAGATACACGGTGTGTGAGCCTTGTGACGCACACTGTGATATAACTCAGGTGGACCCACCAACGTGATTTCATGAAGTTACGCTGAAGTTAGATCATTTGTGAAATGCTGCACATGCAGTGAAATGTGAACTCCCTCACTCACTCTCTTACTTCAACATACACTGGATTACAAAATAGAAAAAAGAGATCACTTATATGAAGAGATATTACGAAATGAATGAGGAATGAATGAGGTCATGTGAAGAAGCCCTCTGTTATGTAT
>OMNW01002029.1:23489-38109 GCA_900303245.1 Selene dorsalis | reverse complement strand
CACAGGGGAGATGTATAATCTGAGGAATGCATGAAAAATTGTGTGTGTGTGTGTGTGTGTGTGCGTGTGTGTGTGTGCGTGCGTGTGTGTGGCTGTGTCGTTAGCTGGCTGGTGTCGTGTTTCACTGAAACTCTCGGTGTGTCACTTCACCGACGGTGACGAGGAAGAGGCAGCTCTCATTTTACATGGATTTGGTTGTGTGATTGTTCCGTATGTGAGTGTGTGAGTGTGTGTGTGTGTGCGTGTGTGCGTGTGTTGTTGTGTGTGTGTGTTTTGCATATTTGCTTAGGAGAGTTTCTGCTTCTACAGAAACTGACGATGGCTCCATGATACGGCCCCAGGTCACAGCTTTATCTGCTTCCTCACAGTTCCACAGTTTCAGGATGTGAGGACTGTTACAATCAGCACACAAAGCCCGACTCTGTGTGTGTCCATATGTGTGATTATTTCTGTAACAAAATGTGTTTGTAATGTATTTTGACATTATACTATTCCACCTTGTGTCTGTCGTGTGTGTATTTTGAATAGATTTCTATTACTGTCCTCATTTCAAACATTTTTATATCTTTTTCTATTATTTGAGATTTGAAGCAACCACTTGTACAGTGCTCTGTAAGTGTTCGTGTGTATGTGTGTGTGTGTGTGTGTGTGCGAACCCCAAAGGACCATGACTACAGCTGTTGTAGGATTCATGTTACCAGATCAGCAGGATGTTTTCTGTGACCAAAGTAAAGATTTCACTAATGAATGTCCATCTTATTTAAAAGGATTGCTTTTATAAAAAAAAAAGAACTTGTTACAATATTGTTCCAGGAATTATCAGGTGTTTTATAGAAGAGGTTGACTTCCAAATATTGTTGAAGATTTCAATAAAGGTCATTTTAAAACGGATGTGTTTCATTTTGTTAGACTGGTTAACACATATGCTGCTAAAACAAACTGGGTTTAGTCCAGTACAAACAGTTTAAAATGCTGAAAGACGGGCCAGGCTTTGGGAGTTTGTTTTCTTTTGTTTGGTTTCTTTGTCAGTGGACACAGCTGAGTCACATTCATCCATTTGCTTCAGCTGAGGCGTTCTGTAACGCTCAGATGGGGCAGGTACCAAAGGCTTCCTCATGATGCTATAGGAAGAAAACAAATGTTTGACTCTTGGCTGTGTTATGGAGAAAGAAAAGATATCATGAAACAAAGTCAGAAAATCCATGAGCTCAGTTGCAAGTTTACTGACTTCTTTTTAAATGACGAGAAACAAACTGCCCTTGATTAGATTTGAGTGAGTGATTATAACTCGCTCAGGATAATCAGGCTTCCACACTGTGTGACTGTATAAAATCTATCTTCATTTTTTAACAGCTCACTGGATGTTTTGTCCCGTTGTCATTTTTGTTCATGAACATCATACCATCGTAGGTTTCTGAGTCTTTATGTTTGTCTCGGTGTTTGTGAACAACTGTCAGACAAGACTGTGTATAGACAAAGACTGAATTCAGCCGACTCAGCACCACATTATTAATCTGATCAGTTTTAGTTATAATTAGATTATTGGGATCTGTTACACAAACATTCAGTTTGACCTCATCATACATACCGCACACACATTTTGTCATATACACACACCCATACTGTATGTATATAAACTGACCTGTTGACAGCCACAATAAGAGCTCTACTGTCCGTTTATAACATCAGTTGTGTTGTAAACACACCATTGTTTGGGGTTTACTGTTATTTTCCTGTGATAAAAGCCTGACTTTTGTCTTTGGTAACACTTAAATACTTTTATCTCTTTCAGATTCTCTGTCAGACCACAGCTGGATCCGTATCAGTTTGCGTACAGGGCCAGGCGAGGGATGGAGGATGCTGTGGCATGTCTTCTCCACCCCCTCCTTCAACACATGGAATCACCTGGCACCTTCGCATCCATCCTCTTCATCCACTTCAGCTCAGCCTTCATCACAATTCAACATAGCCAGATGATCAAGAAACCTCTTCACCTCAACATATCTCCACTCCTCATCCACTGGGCTCACAACTTCCTCAGCAATAGACCACGGGCTGTAAGGATAGGCACAGTCATATCATCAACCATCATCACCAACACTGGAGCCCTGCAGGGTTGTGTTCTCAGTCCTTTTCTCTACACCCTTTACACAAACAACTGCACCAGCCCCCCACCAATCACCCCATATTACAAGTACTCCGATGACACTTCCATTCTAGGACTGCTCAGTGACAATAACTCCATCACTGCCTATCAACTGTCTGTTTCTTATTCCACTCAGTGGTGTACAGACAACTTCCTGGAACTGAACGTTGACAAAACAAGTGTGAAATGGTCATTCACACTTCACACACACACCCTTCTGGCCTGGTTCCCATCTCCATCCAACTCCTCCATGAACTGACATTTGAACAACACATCACTGACATTCACAAAAGATCCCAACAAAGACTCCATGTCATCCGCAAGCTCTGTGTCCCCTCTCTGTTGCCCCCACCTCCTATCACCCATCCTGCTGTACTGTTCCCCATGTGTCTTCAACATGCTGTCTACCACCAACAAAAACAAACTCACAAAAACAACACAGATTGCATCCAAGGTTGTCAACCATCCCACATCAAACCTTCCAGAGCTCAACCACAGAGCTATCACACACGTTACAAGGACAATAACAATGACCACCCCCTCCACCCACACTTCACACTGCTGCCATCAGGACACAGATACAGAACTCTGAGGTGGAGATGGGCCCAGTTCAGTAAGAGCTTCGTCCCCTCTACAATCTCTGCACTCAACAACCATCCACTGTAACATGTTGTGTAGACCCAGCCCCACGCCCCTCCCTACGTGTGTTAATGTGTACATTGTGTGACAGACTGTGAGAAAAAATTTCCCTGAATGGGACGATAAAAGGCATCGATCTATCTATCTTTGCCAACCAGCCTCATGTAGAATATTTAACAAACTAAGCTGAGCTGATACCATCTGTTAAAAACTTTGACTCTCTCATGAGAGATGCCAGGTTAAACTAGGAATTAAACTCTAAATCTAAATGTGTCTCTCTCACACACACACATCCCTGTAGGTAAGTTCCAGGTGTCACTGAAGTCACAACACCGTCCCGATGTTATCTTGTGGTTATAAAAATGATGTAGTAATTAAGTGAAAGGATGACACTAAACAGAAAAATAGAAATCACCTTTATCTGATGTTCAATATATTTCAAGAAGCAATACTAAGGCACAGGAAGCCACTGTTTTGATGGAGGACCTGAGCTCAGCCCCTGGTGGTGAACACCAGCCAACGCCCCTGTTTTCCACCACTAGGTCACTACATTTTACAGCCTTATCTGTAAGAAAAGCACCAAAGGTATTTTAACAGCCTTGAAACGCCCCTGCCACATTCAGTTCTAGCTGAGCAGTTCTCTGTCACCAGGTTTTACCCATCAGTCACACACTCACGCTCAAACACACCATTGTCATACCTCTGCAATCTTACAGGAGCATGATCAGGGTGAGTCACTGAGTGGAATTCGACAAATTCAGTGGGAAAAAAAAATCTCTGTCACAGATTTGATAAAGTGTAACAATAATCACACAGAACATGAACTGTGGAAAAACCATCACATGACTTATCAGGTGTAAATAATTATGGTTTATGGTGCAAGTCAATGTGAAAGAGAATATGGAAGTTTTCAGGAAGTTTCCATGTTCCCATTATGTTTTCCACAACATATTGTTCACTCTTTTAATTATGTCACACTGTTATGTAATTGATGTTGCAATTTTTCTCTCCAGTTATGGTTTAATGCCACTAACTTTTTATTGTGATAAGAAAAACCACATAAATACTCATCAAATTTTCTCATTTTCTCCTTTTTTTTTTTTGAATATTTTGATAAAATTTGGAAGTAAACTTAAAAATTGACCCATGATGTTTATTTTTCACAGACCAGACACATTGAATGTACCGTTCCCCCTGAGGAAACACGGTGGTCACTTAAAGGTGGCCTTTGGAGGTTCTGTTTACATTCAGTGTTTTTATCAAAATGTGTTATGTGTATTATTGAGGTCAATCATTCTGACCATATTTCCTGTTTTATAATACATATAGAATAATTATGGAATAATAATTTTTGGACACACTATCAAGTGGATATTGGAAATCTTGACAGAAAAAATGAACACTATATTGATAGCTCGATATCAATCTGTTAGAATTTGCTAAATATAGAAAAACTCCTCCTTTATGTCAGTAGAAATACACTCCAATTAAGTATCAATTTCAATGCAATTATTATATAATTAATTAATTCAGGCTTTATTATTCAGGAGGTTCAGGTGGAGGGTGCCTGTCACGGAGTTGCTCACCGGTGAGCTGCTGACATTCATTACTGTGAACTAGACAAAGTGAGAAATGGAAGAAAAGGTAAAAAAAAAAATCACGAGTAGCCAGTACAAGGCCGCAGATAAAACATCTGACTGTCAGCTTCTCTTTCCAGCAGGAACACGTGAAGTTGACAGGTAGCAGACTTCTCGCAAACATGATGATGACCAAACAGCAAAGTCCAACAGGTTCCTGATAGAGCCACTAGAAAGTATAATCCCAGGTTATCACTGTTTTCTTTAACCTTATTGAATGATGGACTGTAAAGTTGTGTAAAGCAGATAAACT
Source organism: Selene dorsalis (assembly GCA_900303245.1). NCBI lineage: Eukaryota > Metazoa > Chordata > Actinopteri > Carangiformes > Carangidae > Selene > Selene dorsalis. The sequence continues at coordinate 33,434 of OMNW01002029.1, read as the reverse complement.
ATCTGTTGGAACCTCATCAGCATGCATGTGTGAATCAATATGTTTTAGACATTATTATATCAGAGGAGACGTGATTAGTGTGCACTACAACCACCACACCGGGGGCAAGATGTACTATAACTGAGCAGGCAGACTGTAAAACACAGGTTTTGATTTTGTGTTTTTGTTTCCAGGTCATCAAGAAACTCAGATTAAAATACTGGCTGAGGGGAGTTTTTACATTTTTAAGAGAGAAGTCAGATTTTTCATGATGCAGACAAAAATCCCCAAAAGCTAAACACATAACATAACACAAATATTGTCTATATCTGCATATCAATTTTGTGTATATGCCTTGCAATATAAACAAACTCTGAATTTCCCGGTCCGACCTGCTGATACAGGCCACCCTCATCATGTGGAAGCAGTGTGTTTGGCTCATGCTGCAGCCTCTCAGAGTCAAACCTCCAGAAATTCCCTGAAAAACATGTCTGAGTTTCCCATTTGCAAAGACGCGTAGTAAACACGTCAAAAACATGAACATGACCGGAGACCGTGCCTCCAAACACCCCGCCGCCCATGAGATGAACATTCCTCTCCTCTCCAGCCGCTCTTATCATGGAAGGACATGATAAGAGCTGGGTTTCATGATTAATGAGTTGTCAATATTTATATTTGTATATTTGTAAAATACAGATAAATGGGGACAACTGATTTTGTTCTATCACTTATATCACTAATGGATGAATAAATACTGTCTGACTCATCTGACAACAATTTATGTCTGAGAGAGGTATTTCCAGTGAAGGGCCTGACTTCTTGCTCCTTTGTATATTTTCAGAAAGGACACACTTCAGAGAATGTGACTAATTGGGACATTAAAAAAGTAAAAGTAAAATGTGGAAACGCTTGCTTGTTGTTGTTGGAACAACCTCATATCGTGACAGACATTATTCCCTCTCTCCTGTTTCCTGCCCATCTTCACTTACTGTTAAAAAAGAAATTTAAAGAACCAACAAATCAAGTAAAAACAGAGTCTGGGTTTTACATAAACTACCATCAAGGCCCTTTTGAAACATGCTGATCTGAGTAAAACTGAGGTCTGGTCTGAAAAAGCTGTTGAAGGGTGACACTGACACTGAAACTGTCACAGTGAAGCAGAAGTGGAGTTCTGCTCTATTGTCAATCAGCAGAAGTTTGATTCGTTTGAGTACATGAATTTGAATGCTAGGTCACATTTTACTGATGTTCAATGTCAACATTTGTCTGACTTACCACCCACACGCAGTGACAACATTTCCTCATAGAGCAAAACACAGTGAAGTTGACATTATATTCCTTTCCTCATTTCTCAGCCTCATCACGATGGAACATATGAAAAGCCGTCCTGAAACATGGTCAATATTTAGGCAGCAACTGATATTTCACTACAGGAGAAGGACATTTCTGGTTCAGTGAACACAGTTTATTCAGCTGAAAAACATCTTAAGATTTTATGATGTAGCTCCATGTTTTTAAAGTCCAAATGTCATTAATATTGTTAAAGACGACAAACACTGCATTGTCATCACTAAATAATGAGGCACTGGAAGTTGGTCTTCTGAACATTTAATGATCCCAGATATCAGAGTCCTATCATTTCTTTGTATGGTTTTTCTTCTTTGGTGTAGCATTATTTATCACTGTGTGTACTAGACCACGATGTGCATGCACAGTATGTTGTCGTATGTTGTGGACATTTTCTAGTTCATCTTTGTTCCATGGTATCTGGATGAAAAACATTCTTTTATGTCAACACTGGCTCATCTCGTCCTCAGTTGTGCATATTGTCTCTGCTAAAGAAAGTCATATATACGGTGTAAATATTACATTAATTAGTCACTCTTTGAGAATAATGGTTTAATTTTTCTGTCAACACCCCCATTTAACACGGACCATGTAGGATTAAATCCTTAGTTTAAACCTTTAGCTCTGTGTTTGGCAGTCAAACATTTATGTCCTCTATAGACTGAAAATGCTTCTCTCATGGTTAAAGCTAACAGGAACTCACTACCCAGCATGTAAAGTTATATGTGTGTGAGCAGTCACTTTGAAAAGAGACAATTGAGAACAAAGCTGTGCTCTGTGCAGCATGGAGTTTTTTTTAACCCTCTAAACACTCAGCATCATTGTACAGTAACTCGATCAAGAATGACCTCAACTTTTAAACCGCCACTGACGATCTGTGTCTACATCCTCACAATTCTAGTTTCATACTGTCAATGTGGGGGTTTTCTGGCATGTGTCACTGACTGACACGTTTTGAATCTCATGGCATTTTGTTTTTCACACTGGGGAAAATTGTATTCTTGTGTTTCCTTTGCCTTTACACGAATATGTTGTAGTTTTATACTGAAACATAGACTGTGTCCATTTTACCATGAGATCCTTAGTTTCCCATGTCCAGTTTTACATTTTGTTGCTAACCATCTATCATTTAAAAGAACTATTATATGAATGAAACAGAGAATGTTATGGAGAAAGTACAATGAAATTTTGAAAGGTAAACTGGTGTCAGGATCATGGTGCTGACAGTTTTGTATATTTTGTCTAAAGAAAACTGGAGCAGTGAACAGGGTTCAGTAGAATGGAAACTGCACCCTCATCTTCCCTCTCCTCTTCCTCCTCCTCCTTCTCTTCCTTCTTCTTCTTCTTTCTCTTTCAGTTGAGTGTGTATTGTGCTCCCTTGGGCCTCTGTCTCATGCCATCGCTATGGTGACAGTTCACAGCATGCTTTGTCCCAGCAGACACGTCGCCCATGGCAATGAATGTTTGGAGACGCAGCGATGGAGACCAGGCTTGTCCAAGCCCATAGGCAGAGAGTTTGTTTTTCTGTTCCTGTGTATGACAGGAGCCACAGACACGAGAGCAAAAAGAACACACTGATCACAACCCAGGACAAAGTGATAGTGAGAAGCAGCACAGGAATGAGAGGTGATGATTTCTGGTGCTGGATGGAGAGCACCTGTCAATTCATTTCTTTGTAGCTGTTCCCCTTGCTGAGCTTCTCTGAGGCTACTCCACCTGTAAGACTCAAGAATGACTCAGGTGTTATAAATATTGAGTCACAGAGTACTGTGTAAACATCTCTACATCTCTAGGCACTAAAAGTACAGTGAAAGAGAAAAAAAAATGCAAATGATGTAACGTTGGGACTTTGCCTTTAAAATAACACCAGCTCTCCTCAGTGTTAAGTTCTTCCTGGCAGGTAGGTTGCAGCATCTCAGAAAACGTACCTCAGCCCCTCTGTGGATTCAGTCTGGCTCAGTGTCCACTGTCTCTTTATTTTGATTCCAGACCGACTTCATAATGTTGAAGTCAGGGCTCAGGAAGAGTCTGTTGCAAGGCTGCTTGTTCTTGTTCACACTGAAGATGGTTCTGGGTGACTCTGGCTCTGTGTTTGGGACTTGAGGCACCGCATGATGGATCAGAAGCTAAACATATTATAAGGTACCTGGAGCTTTGGCAGAGTACTGTATCTGTGTGTGACTGTGAGCAGAATGAATAGAATAAACCAACAGAAATACATTATAAATGAATGTTACTTGATATTAACATTGTACTTGTCAGAGAACACTTCAAAAAGGTATCACACTGTTGGACAATGCACAGAAGCACTGCAGCAAAATACAATACAGACTGTTATCAGCACATGACAGGTTTGACTGTGTCACAGACTCCTGTGTCTCACAGAGGACATTACAAAACAAAGAATGACCAGTTCACTGACTGAGAGCAGGACTACGCAGTGCCATAAGGATCATCATTGTGCTGGTGGTGAACAGGTGTAGCCCATGTTGTACTACTAGGCCGCCACCTAGTGGCGGAGCAGTGCATTAACGCGGAAGAAAAAAAGATTTAACGCCTGTTCATGTGAAGTTAGGAAAAAATAAACATAAAATATGATCGTTATCGATAAATGTAAACAGTTGTGTGGACTTTTTTTTTTACAACCAGAATTTACCATAAACTCAGCCCATTGTTTGACACGTCAGATGAAGGCTCTGATGTGCATGTACATGCATCTCAAATGTTTTTTTTTCTGCCTTCAAGTTCTTTTTTTCGGTTAAAAACGTTTTCAACCTTTTCACATGTAAGTGAAAATAACACTGTCCTGCTTATTCAAGTGAAAGTACAACTACACAACACACACATAATGATGTGTGTGTTGTGTAGTTGTACCTGTCATACACAAGAGATCACGGGTTTGTGTCGTGGTGCCGCCGAGACGAGAGGTTTCAGCCAAGAGACAGTGAAGACAGAGAGCCTCCATCCTCCCTGTGACAAGTTACAAGTGATTTGTTTAACCATCACAATTACTCTGAAGCTGTTTAATTAATTAATCAAAAAATGAACCATATGGCAAATATATAGCCTACTAATTCCACCAAGCCCTGTAGAATGAAATAAAATCACCAGCGGTGGAGATTAACCAGGAATATTTATATTCAAGCACTATAGAAAGTGTATTTAAGGTACTTTAGTCCACCACAGCAGCCTGTCATACTTTCTGGACCCCTCCATTTGTCTTATAAATTAATTTACTCGTTCAATTCTCAGGATATTATGAACTGATAAACTGTGCTGTGCTGATAGGTAAGGATTTTATTAGTACTTTATGTAGTTCTGGTATATTTACTAATAGGCAGTGATATAAATTGAAGGTCGTTTTTTGCAGCCTGAAAGTCGAAACTCAGGGGAAAGGATCTGGCGTCTTTTACGTCCTACGTCATGACGCACCGTCACCATCAGCTGTTGACAGCTTGGAGCCTCCTTCAGTTCAATCTCGACCTCCAGCACTCCGTGCATGTTGCCTCACCGAGTCTCTGCTGTCATCGTGGCCGTCTTTAAACGCACATGCTGTTTCTCGCCCGCCCGGTAACGGAGCATATGCTGCCATGAGCGCTTTGTGTCGCCTGATCCAGAGAGGACTGCTGAGCGGCCGGCAGTCGTGTCGTCTATCCCCGGGACAGCAGCATGTCTGCGGTGTAGCCCTCTCGGTCCGGACCGCCAGCTCATCCAGGTATCCCTGCTAGCTTCCCTGCTAACCGATGCCCTCTGTCCGCCGGGGCTGGAGCGAGGCGGAGCGGCGCGGGGTTTCCCTGGCAGCCGCTCAGCCTCTCTCCGCGCGGACACTTATTTCACCGGTGGTAAATGAGTCGCCATGCCGTGACGTTGCATCTTTATTAACCGTTAAGTTGAGAGTTTCCATAGAGGACATTCAGACGCCTGGTTAGCTACACGGTTAAACCTGCAGATGTTACAAAGAGGATTTCATACACCGTTATGAGCTCTCTGTCATATTCATGCAGCTCAGTAAGCGGCCGTAGCTTCGTATTGATGGTTAACGGTTTGCTATGCTACATGTATGGTATATTATCAGTATATCAGAAAACTATGGCCGAATTTACCACCTATTGGTATGTGTTGCTGGGCCCCTATTTACCCCCCCTGCACATGGCAGTTCACTGTCTCCTTACACACCCAGAAGACAACTAACTAACACTGAGCTGATCAGCCGATCAGCCTGTACACCAGCAGACAGGAAAACGTTGTTGATCATCATTAATCAATCAGTATATATGAAACTAAGTGTTTAATTGTAGTGTGGAGGACACTGTTGTCCGGAGCAGCTCTGAGCTGCAGCGGTTGGAGAGATGTTTAGACACTAAGTGCTCTCTAGAGGTTGAATGAACAGCTTTCAGGTAGTGTAGGTTTCATCAAAGCTGAGCCATTATCAAGCAGCTCTGCTCGGACATCACTTACTGCAGCAGCTCACATGTGAATATTTGCCAATTCCCTAGTTCCTCAGTGATCTAAATCCAACATCTGAGGCTTTTTTCGCAGTCACTTGAACACGTTCACTTGGTGTCAGGTAGTAATCCTGCACCTTTTTCTCATACTTCACACACTGAGAAGTGGATTTCTTATGAAAGAGAGGGATGATCAGACCTGTTAATGAAGGGACAGGTGCAGGTTTTCTATGATGGAATATTTACATAGTGTGTTCAAACACAATTTCACAAGTGATCTTAATATAAAAGGGATTTGGGTTTAATTACTAGACTTCTCCAGATCAGGGCCCCCATGATTTGCTCAGCAGATCACGAATAGGCTCTAATTTATTTTGGATAAAGTATTAATTGTTTCACTGTTATTTTTTAAGCAAAAAATTCTGGTTTCATTTCCCCAAATTAGATTTGCTGCAGTCAGACATGACAGTTAATTTAATGTCTTTTGGGTTCTGACTGTCTATCAAAGAGGAGAACCATGTGATTCATCAATTAATGGATTGGCAGAAATAATTTAACAAAAGATTTATCTTGTGAGTAATCTCTCAAACAAATATTCTTTCAGCTTCTCACCCACACGTCACACTGTCATTAGAAAAGATTACATTAATGCTGCTGGATGATTCTCTAATGAGAGACCAGCAGGTGGAAGCAAAACATTTCCAAACAAAACGTGTCACAAGTCATGGGGCAGTTCTCCCACTGCCTTCTTCTTCCTGATGTCCAGCTCATTTCAAATCAAGCTCATCATTGCCGCTCCCTGATATATTCATCACTTTGCATAGTTTTATTATTGCGATTCATCACAGCTGCTGTCTGAAGTGGTGACATAATTCTCACCACAGATGTGTTCTTCCTCTCCTCAGCCCAGTCAACCTGACCTACGATGTCTTCGATGGGAAAGGAGAGAGCACTCCCCTGGTGTTTCTTCACGGCCTTTTTGGCAGCAAATCTAACTTCCACTCGATAGCAAAGTCCTTGGTGCAGCGCACAGGCCGAAAGGTAACGCAGCGATGAAGACATCACCCCCTGTCTGTCGTCACAACAACAACCGATTGGTCTCAGTGTGTGTTTGTGTTGGTTGTGAGCAGCCTGACACTGACCCTCTGATGAAAGCAGGCCTGGGAACATACACTCAACCAGCGTGGTGCCAGTAATTTGATACAAATCCTCAGTGCTGTACTGCTGTGATAAATACTGAGAGATAATCAGCTCTGTGGCCTTTGTGTTTGCTGTCACTGTCCTGCTCACATGCCAGAGCACACCTGATGTGAAAGTTTGTTGTCTCTGCTCTGTTGCCTCTTTACTCCCCATTCCAAGTGTCCTAACTGTCCTTTGACCAGTTAGGTGCTGACTGTAGATGCCCGTAACCACGGCAACAGCCCTCACAGCCCGGCGCTGACCTACGAAGCGATGGCCGGCGATTTGAAACACCTCCTCGCTCAGCTGCGCATCGAGAGGTGCATCCTCATCGGCCACAGCATGGGAGGGAAGACGGCCATGACCACCGCTCTGACACAGGTGAGTGGACGAGAAATGTCACCATGAATTTATCATGACGCTGCAGCCCCCCTCTCTGGATGTCACTCGACCTTTCCATCCTCTCTGGGATTAATAATCCTCTGCTCTACATTTAGTTTCCTGCTCCTCCTTGGTTTTCCTAACATGACATCAACTTGTTTCCTGTTTCTTTTTTCCCAATCTGTCTCTGTGTGTAGCCTGGTCTGGTGGAGCGGCTGGTGGTGGTAGACATCAGTCCAGCTCAGACCACCACGCGCACCAACTTCCGTTATTATATCCAGGCCATGCAGGAGGTGAAGATCTCCAGTGACATCCCTCGCTCCACCGCCAGGCGGATGGCTGAGGATCAGCTGCGTAGTTTGGTCAAGGTCAGGGCTGTTCTGTCATCACACACTAGTCGGCGTACACAACAGCTGTTCTTCAGTAAATGAAACCTGCAACACAAGTTTCCTTTTTCCACAAAGGTGTGTTTGTCGTCCAGGAATGAACGTCATCATTTCTTAATAAGTTTCCTGAAGCTGCAGCAGCTGTTGGGTTTTTACCATTTGAGGGCAGCAGAAAAAAAATCTGTAAACAAGGCATGACAAGTGATTATTCAGGGAAGTCAATTAAGCAAACTTGTTAACAAACATACTGTTTCAAGATAATCTTATATCCAGTGATATTCTCATCTTTGTAGCTCTGTTTTTGTTCTCTACCAGCTCCTTTAGGAAATCTCTCTCTCTTTAACTGCAACATGCTCAGTTTTGTTCCTCACTAACAGGAACAAAAGCAGGTCATGTACAGAAGGTTTCTGGAGCTGTTTCACTGCAGATGTCTGCCTGCAATGACAGAGGACAGTCAAAGTGAACTTAAACATTACATTTGCAGACAAAACCAGAGCATCGTGGTTAACATGCTGAAGCCTGGTGTGAATTCAGTCGTCACTTCTCTGTAGATGACTCACTCCAGACAACCTCCTTCACATACATGTAGCTGTATGAACCACTATGAATATAAAACCATTTATTTGAGCTTCTACAAAAAAGTGGAACTGAACCTGAACCTCCGTCCTGCAGGAGCACTCGGTGCGTCAGTTCCTGCTGACTAACCTGGTGGAGCAGAACGGACACTACGCTTGGAGGGTCAACTTGGAGGCCATCTCAGCACACCTCGATAACATCATGAGTTTCCCCAGCTTCGAGAGCATTTATGAGGGACCCACGCTGTTCTTGGGTGGAGCCAGCTCTGCTTATATCAGGTACACAACTTCTTTCTACAGTGATATAGACATCTTGAATATTCACTCAAAGTGCTGCATAACATAGAATGGAAATGAAACTTGACCTTGCACACAGAGGGTTGTTGCTGAGCTCATCACGCAGGTGCTTCACAAACAGGAGGATCACAAACCTTGAGTCTTTTGTTAACATTTTGAAAACGAATTCTGATTTGATCATAGCAAAAAGTAGATTCTACACACTGTCCTCTGCTTTCCTTATGGGTTTTTTTTCTTTTTACTGTTGCTATGCAACAGTTTGATCTTCCTCGGGCACATACACATCACGTGGTGTTTGTATAGATTCAGAAGTTGATGACAAGAAGCCTGTGACCAGGCGATAGTACGTGTGTCTGCAGAAAACAATGAAGTGAAGATTAATCACAACACAATATGATCCAGTGTTAGACAAAAAAAGGAAAGACAAATATTAATGAAAGAATTAATTTAACTGAAATTACAAAAAATGACAGAAAACAAAAATCAGAATAGAACCAGAATACAAAAAAATGAAAAATATTTAAAAAGTAAAGAATTCCAAGATTAAAACACAGTTCAGATTATCTGAGTATGTACTGTATATGTACTTTGATATGTCCTGTTCTTCTTCCCTCTACCTTTTTCTACCTGATGTCTTCACTCAGCTCCGATGATTACCCAGAAATCCAGAGGCTGTTCCCCGCTGCAGACATCCAGTACATCCCAGACGCGAGCCACTGGATCCACGCAGACAAACCCTTAGATTTCATCAGCTCCATCATCTCCTTCCTTCAGTCCTAGCTCCCTCCTCTCTACACCTCAGAACTTTTTTTTAAAGCTCAGCTCCTCTGAGCGTCCACTCGCCCTAAACCAAGGTGAGAATTCAGCAGCTTCAGTGCGAGCGAGTGGAGTCTTTAATGATGCTAATATTTGCAAACACTGGACCAAACTCGACCTTTTACAGCAGTCAGTTCTTACCTTTAACAGTGTCAAATTTAATGTAGTGCAGTGTAGTGTAGACACACTTTTCCTTTTGTTTAGTCTCTCTGCCAGACAGGTAGTGTTACTAGATGGGCTGGTTTCTAGGTGTGTTTTGTAGATCAGTAGATAACAATGAAAATATAACATAATGGGGCTATTTTGGAGGCGATGTACTAATCCAAAGAAACTCTTATTTGCACAGTGCTTTCTTTATGTTGATATATTTATGCCAGTATAATAGAGTAAGTACAATCTGGGACCGCTGAAATGGACCAGCAGTAAGACAGTTCTGACATCACTGGAATGAAAACATACACATACTGTAAATCGAAGAAGAAGCTTCTTCAAGAGAAAGGAAGAATGTGCAAAGCAAAAATAGTTTCTTTGCTGGGGGGG
>OMNW01002029.1:4523-20877 GCA_900303245.1 Selene dorsalis | reverse complement strand
TGATTCCACTGATTTATTAGGATTTTTATTTGATTTGATTTCAAATCAAAACCTTTGCTTTCCCTCTTTTACTCAGTGTAATAGTTGATATGATAAATGCAGATGTTTAAGAGGGAGGCTCAAAGAAAATATTAAGGTGAAATATAAGATTCACTGAAGCAGTAGGAGGCAGGTAGAGAATATTATCTGAGAGGACCTTCCCTCACCAGCAGAAACCCAGAACAACACTATGAATTACAATTATGAGTATCAGAATATTTTTGTTAATTACAGGATAGTGATTTAAAACATCACAGCAAATGAAGATACGAAACATAACTTGTCTCTCTGCAGCAGAGCAGGTGGGCTCAGACTCAGCTGCTCTCACCAGTGAACCTGTGAGGTGCAGTGTGGTCTCAGTGTAACACAGCGGGGAGCCGAGCATCACCAGATGAACACGTGGGCCTGAGGCCAAGGCGCTGTGGCAGGACACCAACTGGCAGTCTCTACACTGTATGTGCTGTGTGTGTGTGTGTACACGTGAATTTTAATTACACCTTGTGTGTGCTTCATGACTGAATACATTATCATAGTGTGTTTAACACTAATTAGGTGTGTGTGTGTGTTCCTCACATGTGGGTGTCCTACTTTTCTATGTTGGCTGAGTCTCTTATCTTCACATTTCTACACCATCTCTTATTTGCTCAGTGTGACGCTTTAATGTTTTCATGCACTTGGTCACACCTCTTCAGTGTTTTTTTTTTTTTGTTGTGTCTCTGTTAAAGATGAAACCTTTGCCACGTTTACCTTCCAGGCCTCGAGCTCCAGCGACATCTCCAGGCGTTTCTGCACGGCCTCCAGCAGCTGGTTGTTCAGCGTCATCATGTCCGTCTTGCTCCGCAGCAGCTCGTCCTCCATCGCCTTCTTCCTGCATAATGGAAAAAAAGACACATTACTCAACACTCTAGTGATGTTTCCCAACTTCCTTTTTTTCTTTATATCTTGATTCATTGATTCCTCAGAGGTGAGCGTCACTGTGTGCGTGCGTGTGCACTCACTTCTCTATGGCCTCGTCTCTGTCCCGCAGAGCCTGCTGCAGAACTGCACTGTCCTCCTCTCCTTTTCCTTTTCCACATTTGTCCTCCTTTGATGGGAAAACAGAGGTTATGTTTCCTTTTCATCTAATTACACTGTCACTCACACATGTCAGGATTTTATCTGAACTCCTGGCTGACATACAGAAAATACCACACAGACCTAGATCACTGAAACTGTCACCTGTGAACCTGTCAGATCACATAGCTAAGCTTTAACAGTAAGATGGGGAAATTAAGGAAGATGTGTCATTATTCCTGTCACATGAGCATTAATATCAACAGACAGGCCTCCAGATTTAAAGGTTTCTAATATTCAACTGCCTTGCTGACACTATAAATTCTTTGCCTCGATGCTAAAAGTATCGAGCTCATATAGTCGGTTTTTGAATAGAAGTCAAAAATCAAAACTCATTTAAATCATTTCTGACCTTTGCCTTGTTTTGCTTTATGAGGATGTGAAAAACAAATATACCGCAGAGTTAACATGCCCACTAGAATAAATTCAGACTGAGATTGCAGGGAGAGCGTGAGCAGCTTTATCAGAGTGCACGTGGGTGTAGCCCTCACCTGTTTGGTGTGACCGATCGCCAGTTTACGGGCCACGCTCTGCAGCTGGGCCAGCCCAGCGTCCAGCTGGTTCTCCCCAGCGAGGGGCTCAGATGTGCTGGACTCAGGCTCGGTCAGCGGGCGCAGCAGCCGCAGAATGGACAGAACCTCCTCTGTGACCTGAGGAGGAGATGAGTAGAAGTAAATGATAATGATCCTGCAGAGGTTGGCACAGTGGCACCATGTGTGACCTTTACCCTCTCTCTGTGTTGGCTCCAGCCCGGCCCATCTCTGCTCTCCTGCAGTTTGTCCACCTGGGCCTTGAGCTTGATGCTGCGTCTCCGCGACAGCTCCACTTCTCTGCGGACCTCATTAAGCTGCACACAGTGAATGTCACATCAGTACATAATAACAGCACCACTTTTCCTTTTTTTTCTTTTCTTTTTTTTGTTTTTTTCTGTGCAAATAATTGCACGCCTGCACACACACTGAAAGCGCCACCTCATGACATTTTACACAATGTAAACAGAAACTGATAATCTAGATTGAAACTGTGGACAAGAAATCCAGTCGTACCGGCTGAGGTGTTGTTCAACACACAAACACACACACTGCAAACACATTCACAGAAACACACTCAAAAACACACCAAGATAACAATAAAACTGAAAGATGTTAACACAAAGTGTGAGGTGCGAGGTGCGAGGTGTTTCCCACTAACGCTGCCTCCATCTCTGCAGCCATCATCACAAATCAAGCCTGTCGTCATCAGCTGATAAAATGTCTCAGAGTAAAATCATAAAAGATGATCAGGGTCGTCAGGGTGTGATCACAGCTCTGTATGCTGGAGAACAAGATTTCCTCTGCTGCAGTTTCAGCTTGCTTGAAGTGTGACATATTTCTGAATGACAGTTGAGACAGTCTCCTCCCTGTATAACAGGTTTTCTTACTGTCTCACAAGCCTGTTTCTATAAACAGCACCGGATAAAGGTTATTCCTTCAACTTTAGAAAAATATGCAATTTTACAGTTTATATATACAAAAATATACATTAAACAGACTGTAATCCCACCGTCTCTGAGACATGTCCCAGTGTCCTGCGTCGGCTGAGCGGCCTGCCGCTCTTCAGCAGGTCTGGTATAGTCCCATTAATGAAGCTCGGGTTCCTGTCTTCACCAGTCAAACAGACTGACACTGGAGAGTCCCTTGACCCCTCTGTGCTCAGTTCACCTGGAGTGTCTTTCTCCTCAGAGTGTGTGGAGACACTGTCCTCCTCAGCAAGCTCCTCTTCACCCATATCTCTTAGATTCATCTGAGTGATGAGGATCAAGTTGCTACCAGGCAGCAGATCAGCACAGCTTCCTTCTCCATGGCTGTCACAGTCCAGATCCTCCTGCTCAGGCTCCTCTGGTTCTGGTTCTGGTTCTGGTTCTGCTGAGAGGACTGTGGTTTGGTAAGATGTGTACCTGCTCCTGAGAGAGCCCATCTGTCTGGCCTCCAGACGGCTCAGAGAAGAGTAGAGCTGGTTGCTGGAGGTGACTCGTGGTCTCAGCCTCTCATTGAGGACTGAAAACGGCTGAGAGTAGTCCATGATCTTGGTGGAAGTCTCAGACAGAAAACAGAGTAAATCAAACCACCCGCAGATGTTGGAAGACTATGTTCATTAAAGGGCAAGAAAGATGAACACAGAGGAGGAGGGAGGATCACACCGCCTCTCTGAATGTCTCCAAACTGGTTTTTCCTGAACGACGTACGTCTTCACAGGGACATGTCATGATGTGATGTCACTGCAGGCTGCTGGCTTCACATGGTCTGTCTGGCTTCTTCTTCCTCCTTTTCAACCACTGCGCAAACACATGACGCTCAAACATACCAGAGCTGCAGGGCAACAAAAGGAGGGAGGGCTTTTCACCTTGTGACACCAGCACATTGTTCAGGCTTGACGCAGATAACCTGACTTAGACTGACAGTTTCATTTAAATTGAGTGTCAAGGTGAATTACACAAAGACAAATTAATGCTTGTAAAAATAAGCCAAAGAGGAAAAAACCACAAGATAAGTCACTGGTTTATTTTTAGAATTCAAATGCAATAGGGAAAAAACAGAGTCTTTCCCCCTAGTTGGTTTATTTTGGGTGACAAACGTCCTACATACATGATCAGTGATGAGTCATTGACACATCCTGTTTATAACTGAATACTGGCTGCTGTTGGTTTAATTTATTATCCACAGGCAGATGGGAAATGATTTGATTTGCAGGCTGCAGATGAAAGCATAACAGAGACAATCAACAAATAGTTTACTGACAATTTAACTAAATGTTTCCTGCTCATTTCCTGAACCACAGTGTTCTGCCAGTTTTGCGTTGTCATGTCGATACTGAAATTGCTCTGTGTAACGTGATGTGCTGTCACGGTGGTTCACAGTTGTGATGTGTGGAAATAAAGTGATTTCGCCCTTCATACCCCCCTAAAGCCTCATGTCAAACATTTTGTCCTGAAAACTTTGCACATGTCCCATAATTCTTTGTGTTCTATCCTCTGTGCTTCAGCAGACATCATTCAGGCAGGTGGACCCACAGTGGGTTATTGTCAAACTGTTGCATGCTGATTATTACTCTGTTCTCCATCATTAGCTTCAATTTAATACATAGTATTCTAGGACCTGCCCAACCAAAGTATGTAAGAAACCCTGTCTGCTCCACTGTTCTAGGATCACATGCTTCATCACATGTGTTGTTACTCTTAAGTGGTGCAGGTGTGTCATTAAGTGATTTAATCAATGTATTATTCTGCCACCAAGGCAGGGCTGGAACAGCAATTAATGTCCAATTTATGTCCATACTGTATGTTACACTAAAGCCCACATTAAAAATGAGGACTTAAAAATTTCCCTTAAATTTCTTTCTTTCTTTTTTTCAGTACAGGTTTGAAAATAGAAACTCAGAAATGAGTCCACAAGTCATACAGAATGAAATATTTGTGTATTATACAGTCTAACATTATAAGGTTCAATTTTGTTGAGAAACTCCGCTTCATGTGAACTTTGGAGGAGCTCAGTGAAACATTAGGATGTTCAGGAGTGCTCAGTGGTCCAGTGGTTAAGAGCACATCCCATGTTGGCAATGCCCAATGCAGTGATGGCTGGTTTGCCTCCTGACTGTATCAGTCTGTACTGCGTGTCATTCCCTCAGTCTCTCACCACTTTCCTGTCAATAAAAGGCAAAAATGTCCCAAAAAAAAAAGAAAAAAGAAAAAGAAAAGAAAAGAGAAGAAAGTAACATCAGGATGTTCAGATGCAGTGGGACAGACACAGAGCTGTGGAGCCAAGGTGTAAATTGTTGTTATATAAACTGTCACGCTGTGCTGCTATTGTGTTTTGTTGTGTTACAAGAACAAAAGTGACAGTTCTGACATTGTCATGTGAAAGTGTTTGACAAAGAAAAAAACAATTCAGTGTCCCTAATGAACACTACACTGTGTGTGTGTGGTGAGGTCATTTCTCCAGCACAGAGACGAGGCTCAGTCTCACAGTGGTTCTCTACTTAAACAAACGCTCAATAGAAACACTTTATCTGTAGGATTTAACAGACTCAGTCGGTTAGGCCGGCCATCGCCATGAGAAAGTAAACAAAAAGACAAAGACAGGATTAGAGGAGCCCGTCACTAAACCAACGGACCTATTTACTCTCCAGTCACATAAGACAACAACAAAAGACAGACCCCAGCATGTGGAGGGACAAACACCAGCACTGACTGTCAGTGTCCTGGTTCTTCCATCCAGTCAATAAACTGTGTCTGGACCAGTATCTTTTTGATTATTAGTCTAGTGTGCACTACAACATTATAAGAAAAGGAGAGGAGACTTTTAGTGAAAAAAAGTTCATTTAATTATTAATGTTATCTATCTGGTATTTTTCTGTTTGTTCTTTATCAAATTCAATAGAAATAAATCTAAGCTCTCCACAGGAGAAAGTTTGTTCCTACATTCTGTTACCATCATTTATTCATTCATCTCTAATCTTAGTCATTAAGATTTCATTGGTCCATTACTGTTGTCCTGTTTCTTTCTCATCTTGAAAGTCATTAGATCCATTAATAATCCATAATAATCCATCCATTATTAACACCTGGATCAAATAAACACCTGGTTCAAATGAACTCTACAGTCCTTAATATTCCTGTTTGTCTGGAAACTTCCTGTTTGTTGCTACAGTTCTGTTTTGTCTTTCTTCTTCTCTTGTCCATTGTTGACACACCTGAAGCCCAGGTTATCGGAGGCGGAGTCAGGAGTGTTGCCCATCCTGCAGGACACACGATCACAACCATCGGTCAGTCAGGGCTGCTGCACTGTTCCTCTGTAGTCTCACAACAGTGTTTGTGTTTTTTTTTTAATTATTCATTAACCTACCTGGTTGTGACTCGCGCCTTGTGATTTGCTGAACCATCCACTGTGTCAATCCAGGAGGCACCACGAAGCACAAACATTGGCTGTGCTCCAGGAAAGGGCGTGGCTGTCCATTCCCACGTGTTTCCCATCATGTCGTACAGTCCTGCAGCCACAATCAATAGTGCCATATAGTAGTAGTAGTAGTAGTAGTATAATAGTTGATATAGTCTTATCTTATGTAACAATGAATGCATTTTTATAGCATCAAGACTCATGCAGCAAAAATAACCTTTTACAGAGATCTCTGTTACAGTGCAGTGCTTATTATATTAGACAGTTTTACTCATGTTATTTCAAAGGTCAGATACCATAGCCGTTCTGAGGTGGAAATGCTGTGACAGGAGAGATGCCATGGTAACCATCCTCTGCTGTGTCTCCATCTGGAAACGATCCCTACGGCATGCACAAAAAACACCAACAAGTCATTTCAAAGCACAACTACAAAGCAACAAATGTTTAAGAATCTCACTTCCTCTGATAACTTCAACGACACTCAATGAACTCAACATCTGAACTGTGATGTCAGGACCAGTTAGCAAACAAGCACAGCACTGACTTCAATGGAAACTACAGTTATGAACTATCACACCTAAACCATGGTTATTCTGCTGTGTTGTTGCTTTCACAACATACTCAGTCACTGCTCTGTGACAAATCATTAACCCTGTCCTGTCTGCTGTGAAGGAAAATGCTGTTTGTTCCTTTTTTTTCTTTGCTGGAATCTGAGAGACTGAACAGAGAACGTACATGTTTGTTGCCCTCTGATCTTAAAGAATCTGGGTGTTTTACCAGAGTGAAACCATCAGAACCCACACCATGGTCTGTTTTAA
Organism: Selene dorsalis; assembly: GCA_900303245.1. Classification (NCBI taxonomy): domain Eukaryota; kingdom Metazoa; phylum Chordata; class Actinopteri; order Carangiformes; family Carangidae; genus Selene; species Selene dorsalis. The sequence continues at coordinate 13,976 of OMNW01002029.1, read as the reverse complement.
AACAACACATAAATATATTTATATATAAATATGTCTTATATAACTCAAGCCTAAGAAAATCAAATCATCTCATGTAGACATGAATCACATTACGATGACTTTTTACAGATACAATGCAGTGAATCCCTTGTTACTGCATCCTATGAGGATTACTATACTGTGTTAATGCTCATGCATATATGCATTACTGTAGTAGTCTGACCTGCCACAGGTTGGTTCTGTTGGCCTGGAACTTGTTTCCCCATGGATAGGTCCGACCTAATATACAACAGGCAGGAAGGAGTTAAGAGTACGGAAAATTAAATACAAATTATTGATCTTTTTTATTATTATATAATTATTGTGTTAGGTGATTACAAAAACTAGATTCTCTTCTGTCCTCTTTGACTCATGAAAACATCGGTGGAAGTCAAAAGCAGATAGAAACAAACTGTCAAAATGGTACAAAACGATATCATTAGAACAGTGGGCGCCTGCAGTGTACTGTGGACTCCAAAGAGGAAAATGTCTCAGACTTTCAGACCCCAATATTCTTTAAGGTTTCAGTGTGTAAACAGCGTACCTTGCAGCCCCCCACGTGCAGCCCACTCCCACTCCTCCTCAGTGGGCAGTCTCTTGCCCCTCCACTGGCAGAAGGCCTGAGCATCATTCCAGCTCACCTGAACCACCGGGAAGTCCAGGCGCTCCCGAATACCCGACCCTGGTCCTGCAGGCTGAGCGGCAGAGGGATTAAAAGGCAGGTGGATAAGGCATGATGGGAGATTACAGAATATGGTGGAAAAAAAAAATACAAGTCCAAGGAAAAACACAGGGTCTCACCTGTCTCCAAAACACCCGCTCTATAGGCAACCACCAGGGAGCAGACTGGACGGGAAACAGTGAGTTCAAAGTGGAGGTTATTCACAAGGCAATGTGCATCACAGTTTTGGAAAAACAGTGGAGGTTTACCAGACAGAGGCAAAGAGGTATTCTCTAACAGACAGGTGGCTGGTGGCATCAGTGTAGATCCCCTTTAACAAACACTGACCATAGTTTAAGGGTTCAAAAGACACTGAACAGATGCCCATGAACTCCAGCAAAAAAAAAAAAGTCAATATTTTGTGGAATTTTTTTTGTAGTTAATAAAAGCCTTAAGTCTTCAATCAGAGATATTCAGCTTTCTTGTGGCCTCATTGTATTTGAGGTTTAACAGGGGTTTGTATTTTGTGGTGAATCCTATAAGATTACAGGCATGAAGACTTCTCTTGATGGTGGACAAGGAAATGTGCGCCCCTACATCCTGGGGAGTATTTTGACCTGATGTGCAGTCATATCTTCACCATACGAGTGATTTGTGTTCCTGCAGCCTTCAAGGTTGTTCCCCATTCTCTAGTTCCTCTGTGCACACCTCATCTTTATAACCCTTCCTTTTGGCAATGCAGCTACCTGAGACTGATGGTTCTTTGCAACTTGGACAGTATGTGTTGACATGATGTCTCAACAATTATTTCAGTAGTGATGCAACCGACTCAAATTACAGCTGGCATTTTAAGATAGTATCGATTATTTTTACTTAAAAGTGCATGTGCTGCAATACAGGGAGTGAAGCTCGGGACAGGGATCTGGACACTACTGTATATTGTGCACTCGTTTCAGCTTTATCCTGTGATTACAGCAGAAAACCTCCCAGTACCTCAATCTTCTGTGTGACTTTGCTCTTCAGCTCCTCAGACACAAAGTCCTGAAACACAAAACTCCAGCCAAAGGTCTCAGCTTCGGTTTTGTACTTCTCCGCTCTCACAAAGTCTCTGTGGATAATGGAGGAGACGTCAGTGGCTTTTTAATCATTTTTCAACTCATTATGCATCATTTCATCAAGTATAAATATTGAATACCTGAAATCCGCATTAGTGACAGGATATTTGTCCATTTTAAAAGGTCCCACAGTGACTTCCTTGGTGTGGGACTCTCCATCTCTCCCATCAACTGCTCTGGTTCCCATCAACATCTTTCCTCCTGGTATATCCAGCATCTCATCTACTGCTGTGTGTCAGCGTGGATCAGTGTCACATGTTAATGTTGATTAATTCTTCGTGTTGTGATCAGAAACAAGAAGGAGTGACTTCTTACCTGCAGCTGCCAGTAAACACACAGCAGAGATCCAGCACGCGATAATCGCGTTCATTTTCAACCGGTCGGTCTGAGCCAACACTCAGTTACACAACACAACTAGATATAAATCTATGTTACACATCACACTTTCAGAGGCCTGGCAGCGAGAGCACCTCAAGTTCACTTTAAAGCACACATTGTTCTCCTACAGCCGTCGGACACATTTCGTGGTCGCAACGGAGAAGGTGCAACGACAAATAGGTTCCGTGTAAAAATAGAAGGGAAGGTTCCGCCGTTCTTTTTTGTTTTTTATAAAGGGTTGGCTTCTCGACTTGAGTGTTTTATGTCCATTTTACATTTAAAGAAAAGAAAAAAAATCAGCTAATGAAACTTTGTCAAAGAAACCATCCTTTGACTGAAGTGACATGTTGATTGCAAATGCAACAAGTGGGGCAGGATTTTCACTATTATGAAGAGACATTGTGGTCATATTTAGTTTTCAACATTTGATCAAAATCAACAATTGAACCAATTTGTCGCATTAATTAGCTGAAAAAGTCAAAGCTAACATCCACAGCTGCTCTCAACAAATATTTCATGAGCTTATTCTGTAAGTTTTGTATGTGTAACTCATACTTCTAATCGAGTATACAAGTAAATATTGAACTCTAAAACAGAGTGTAGTAGTGTCAGAAAACAGAAACACTTAGTACCAAAAGCAGTGGATTTCTGTAAATGCACTTGTTTCATCCAATCATTAGTTGTATTACTGTTTTGTTGTGGATGTGGTTCATAACATTCATACACTCTTCCAAAGCAGAGGATATTTTGATCCATTCACTTCTCACAGAAAAAAACACAATCAACTCTTTCAGGAGCCAAGAAAACCTTTAATGGGTAGAAACAAAACTGAGTGGCAGAGGTCAGTGCTTTGAACAAAATGTCATAAATAAACCAATCAGAGGGAGGCGATGACAAATCCATGAAAAAAAGAAGACCATGACTAGCATAACAATGATTTCTGACAGACGCTGTGATGGATGCCGCAGTGTTGACAGCAGGCTGTCCATCAGACTGGGGTGCTTCAGAGTGCCAGGAGCGGGAACACGTTGACTCAACCATCAAGGTAAACAACTATCCCTGTGAGTATGAAAACGATTGCAGCTTCTTCTTTTGACCTTTAACCTTTGAGAGAAGACATTCCAGCGCGCATGATCTCATCCACCAACAAGATGTTGCTGGCGATGACCGTGCTGTGAAAAGAAGCAGACAAATGTATTGTTGAGGAGACAATGAACGAGGACAACAGTAAATATTCCACTGGTCCTGTGAGGAGAAGAGAAGATCATCTCACCATGAATGGAGAAGCTGTTTCTTGACGCTGTAATTGTCCCATACACCTGCGTCCCCGGCCACCATGGGTTCCCCTGAAAGACAACAAGGATTTCATTAGACAAGGTGTAATAAAGGTTAACATGCCTACAATATTTATCTTACCCTCTAATTAGCATAAAAAGATCACCAGAACTGTGCTGGAGTACGACAGTTAATGAGATGTTCCTTTGTCATATGAGGCAGGTGAGTTTACAAACTCTAACAAACTTTTTTTTTTTTTTTTTACTGTCCTGCTGTTCTGATTAGTGACAGGTGAGTCATTTACCAATTTAATGCTGTTTGACATCAGTATGACAGTCTGTACATGACTTTTCATAAGTGTCTTGGAACATGGAGAGGAAAATATATTGAACAGCGTGCTGTGGTTCTGACCAGGAGCGTACCTATGTTCCCTGTTTTTCCCAAAAAGGGTCCTATGTTCCCCGGTCGCAATACATACAATACAATACTACTATCCCTAACCCTGACCCACTACACATAAAGAATGCAACACACCCCCAAACCCTAACCCCCCTAACACATTTATGAGTATTTAGGCTATAGAATTATGTATAATGAACATGTATTATTGATTTTCTAAAATAACAGAGCAGGGAACATAGCGATGACCCTGTTCTGACCTGTGCTGAGGTCCACTCCGACGAGCTGACCAGACTCTTTGTACTCCGTCTGCAGCTTCAGCACAGTCTCCTGTGGGTCATAGCCAGAGTTCTGGGCCAAAACCTACAGAAGAAGATGGATATTTGATCAGCTAAATACAAAGACAACAAATCAGCTTAAATATTTTTCATAGGTCAGGTAGAGGACTGGGAATGATGTGTGCAACAACAGAAAAGCAAGGTTTTCTCTAGAACATAAAATGAATCCCTCACCTTGGGGATGACTAGCAGAGAATCTGCGAATGCCTGGACTCCCAGCTGGGCTCTGCCTTTCACATTGGGTTTGTGTTTTACCAGAGCGTCTGCCACCGCCACCTCGAACGCACCTGCACCGGATACAACACTACCTGAAGAGGAAAAAATGAAAAGAGGCTCATCAGAAAACAATAGTATGAATCCCTCAGCAGGGTGAGACAAGCGCCAATGAGAAGACCATTTGGGGAGTTTGTTCTGATCAGCTGAATACATGTAGGAGGGACTGAAACTCTCCTAATGCAGAGGAAAAGACCAGAGTCACTGTAGCACAGAGATGAGAGACCAGGGAGAGCCATGATGTTAGCACCCTTGGGTGTTCACTGTGCAAATGACACCAACTGCATTTTAGCAAAGCAGGAAGACTATAATATATTAACTCACCTACCCTTTAGATATTAGAGATAGATAAGAAGAATAAAGAGAGATGACTGGAGAAAGTGAAGGATGAAAGTTAATTTGGTTATTGACTATAAATCGCGTTTTAGGAAAAGTGCAAATAAAATGTTGACCTGCATCCTGATACCAAAACAAAACTGGACTTCAAACCAAATATCTATTAGTATAATAAATGATATCAACAAGAAACCAGTTGAGGTCAAATGGTACAAACAAGTTACAGTTTCATGTTCATTCATGTCTTACCATCCTCGATGGCGTTCTTCACTGCCCTCAGACCGTCCCTCACAGCATCTTTGATCTGTGTGAGGGTGTGTTTGTTCGGGCCCTTCACCAGCAGGGTGACTGAACGAGGGTTCCCACACTTCTCAATGAATGTGTACTTCTCCTCTCCCTGCAAACAGGTTTAGGGACAGTTAACAGCTCTGCCCCATCAATTACATAACAAATAAATACACATACAGGCTGCGGGTTAGGTAAACACTCACCAGTGTGTATTCATAAACCAACCCAGCATGTCCCAAACACTCAGATGTGAGGTCATCAACTGAATTCATGGCAATGCCACCGCAAGCAAGGGTGAGCCTGCCAACGGAAGAAGACACTGTTGTTGCTTTTTGTTTTTCCTTCTTTTAGAGAATGTAGAAAAACAACATTTCCATTGTACAGAAAAAGCCACTTAAATCACCAGAAGATAAATATCTTCATTACCTCTCCATGTTCCTCCTCTTTGCCCTGCGCAGGGCCACGATGCCTTCCTTGGCGAGGGCATCCAGGGAGAACGGGTCAATACCCTACACAACAGAGAAATCACATTGAAGAGATCAAACTTCCATTCAGGATGACCAGTGACTCACTTGTGTGCCTGTGTCAGGCTCACAGATGTAAAGATTATTCTGATCCGCTGAATACATGTAGGAGAGGAAGGGGCTCTCCCAATGCAGAGGTACAGATCAGATTTACTGTTGCACAGTCAGGAAAAGACCAAGGAGAGCCACGTTAGCATCCTCGGGTGTTCACTGTGCACTTTGTGGACTGATCACTAAGCACGTGTGAATTAACTGAACTGGTCTTCGAGAGCTTCATGACACCAGCTGAGATGTCTGAATGTGCAACTATAAACAGATCTGTGCTCCTTAAAAACTTGACTAGACTCAGTTTGTTTAGATTTCTATTCATTTCCTGAAATCCTTCACTTCACACTATGCTTTTACTATCTTGTAAATTTTTTTCTTTTTCACTATATTTGCTGTTTTAGAGCCCTTTCTGAAATTTAAGTGAGTTAATATATCTATAAGTGCAAGTGTCAAGCAGTTGATCCTCTTCAGTCTTACCTTCTGGTTAATGACGACAAATCCCTTCTCCCCATTGGGACAGACTTTGTTCTTCAGGGCAATGATCTTCTGCACACGATCCTCAATAAACTTCCTTTCTGCAGCCACAAGCTTCTCCCTCTCATCTGCGCTCTTGTAGAAGAAGCCAGAGTTGACCTCCGTCTTTTCGTACTCCAAAGACACGTTGCAGGTCAGCACATAGGCATCCTCCACCCTCTTCTTCATGTCTGGATGTCGGGCACCGTGGTCCAACACCAAACCTCTGATCAGCCTGAGGGACAATGGAAAGAAAACAACCCTCAGATGTCTGAGACCCCTGTACCTTCTGAATCACCATCTGCAAAGGGGTTAAATGCCTCTTGCTCCAAGTTTGTCTTGAAACTCACTGTGTGTCACAGTCAGTCTTGTGCTTCATCTCCATAATTTCCACCATGTACAGGTCAATGGGTTCATTGGGTTTAGCGATAGCCAGCACAGCATCAACTACAGCCTGCAGACGGACACAGCAGATAATTCACCCATTAACACAATAATCACACACAGTGACAGTGAAGTCAGTGCAGTGGGAGCTTTTGCAGTGGGAATGTTTCCATGTGACCCTCAGCTCTTGTAAACTGAGCTCGATTCCCCTGGAGTCTTACCTCAGTGAGCAGATCTGCCAGCTCTGCGTGGACCTTGGTTCTGAGAGAGGTGCGCGCAACGTTGATGAGGGTCTCTCTGTCCATTTCCCGGGTCACCTTCACCTCTTCCAGAACAGCCAAGGCTTTCTCTTTGGCTGCCTCAAAGCCCTCAGCAATGATTCTGGGGTGAAGACCCTGCAGCAGGAAATCACAGTGAGTTATAGAGAGAAAAGTGTCCAGGTCTATATAGTGAATTCACATGGGAAGTTAGGCTTAGAAAAAAACATTCACAATGTTACTTAAAATGACTTGTTTTTCTTGTTTACCTCTGACACGTAGAGGTCGGCCTGCTTCAGCAGCTCACCGATGATGAGGACATTAGAGGTTGTTCCGTCTCCTGTAATGTCATCCTGTGCCGTGGCAACCTTAGCAATCAGTGACGCTGTTGGGTGCTGAATTTGCTGAAAAGGGGAGAAGACAGTGCAAAACCATCAGAACCAAGGTTGCTATTATGGTGGTTAAGACTCAGAAGAAGAGGAGCAAAGGACTGCAACTAACGATTATCTGCAATAACGAATCATCCACTGATTATTTCTTCAATTTTGTAATGTCAAAAAAAAAGTTGAAAAATGTCAATCAATTAATTGTAGGCATGTTATGTTGTTATGCAATGCACTGCAGGTATAAAAAGTTAGATCAATATATCCTTTTGATCAATTCATGGCCCAACATGTTAGTAATAGTATACATTGGATACCTTGAATTGTCAAATACAAATGTTATACCTTTTTTATTGTAGCAAAAGCAGTGTATCTCAACTGTACTATCAAATAAAGGCAAAAAAGCCCAAAAAATATATACTTTAAAAAAAAAAAAACTTAAAGTTGGCTGTCATGGGGTTTTTGGCAGCTGGCATTATCATGTTCTCTGTGAGGGAACATGCTTATTTGATCCAGTACCTGACAAAAATGACATAACTTTAATATTTCTACAACAAAAATTAATATTGAAACTAAGATTTGTATAGCAAGGTTTACTAAAACAGAATAGCAATCTTATTATTTTGCACATTATCAGGCCATTAGACATGCTAGCAGTCTTGGTGGCATCTCCACACACACACACACACACACACACACACACACACAAGGGTGTGGCCACTTTATGACAGTAAAGAAAACTGTAGAAAATGAGCACAAGAGAATTTAGCAGGACAAATTCACAGCTCAACACTTCCTTACCATCTCGTGTAACAAGACGTTGCCATCTTTGGTCAGCTTGATGTCTCCTGCCCCAGACACCAGCCTGTGGAGCAAACAGGCGGGGAGGGGTTAAAGTTGACTGAGCAGAACCAAGGTAGCTTCACTGCAGCCTGCTGTCAGCTAATGATGGTCAACAGTTAGTCAGCAGAGGGGAAAGTTCTCATTTAGACATAGGTTGTGTGTAAAAGGCAGTTTAGTGTGTTAACTGACAGGAGCAGTTGTTGCTAAGAGCTGTCTGCACTTCCTGTTCTAATCCACCTGGTTCAGGGATAAAGTCGTGATATGGCTCATCAGTCACACTGATTAACGTAAAACATGCCAGTAACAGCACTTTTTTCATGTCTGTTAACCTCAATCTCACAGTTTTAGCATTAGCACCACATGCTAACCGGCTGACACCGACATGCTAACGTTAGCTGTGAGGCTGTCAAAGCGGATCATGACGATGACTGGGCAGGGCAACGTGCGCCGGGAAAATCCGCTATCCGTTTAGCAACCGAAGGCCACGGCTAGCTGAAATTGTGATTTTGCACTTTGACACAACAATAACAAACAGGAGGAGGCTTTACAATTTGTATATAAATGCATATAAATGTAACCAGGTGGCGCGTGATTACACTGTTGCCGGTGAGTGGAGGCTAACGCTAGCTGCTAATGAGCTAGCACAGCACGCGTGCTGCACAAAGGGCTTTAGCAGCACTCACATTTTCATGGTCCCCTTCGGTCCCAGGTTACTTCTCAGCACATCCTGAAGCCCCCGGGCGGCACTGATGTTAACCGCCAGGGCAGCCTGGGCCCTGGCCACCTCTGCTTTTGGGTTCAGAGCTTTCACGGCAGCCATGGCGAAGCAGCACAGCCAGCGAAGTAAAAGTAAAAAATATACCGCCGGTAGTCCGCACTGCTCGGGCTCGGGCGCTAGCGAAAGGGGAGTCGTTTTCCAGAAGGCTCCAACACGTGTTCTCGTGCTGCTTTTACGTAACCCGTCTGGGCTCGGACACTCTGGTTGTTTGGAAACTTACTCAGATATTTAGAGTAGTTCGTTTGTGCCCTATTCAATCATATCAGAACAGCTATGATACACATATTTTCATTTCAGTATGACTTACAAATACAAGCCCATAAACCCATTAATATTTGCATGAGTATCTTCACAAAAATTTAGTATCAAGACTTTTTTTTTTATCATATTACTTGCAAGATAGCAGGGAATACATGCAATGATATATGGAAAGCAGGTGAGCAGGTGCTGCTACTGTTTAGTTGTAGTTCACTGTTCAGTGCAAGGGAAAACTCTTTATATTCTCCCTCATCAGTTATACATGGCAACACTGATCCACTCCACTGGTAAGAGATTATTACTTTTAAAATCAAGATTTATAAAACAATAACAACAAAACCTGTAGCTATTTTTACTTGAGTAACAGTTTGCATTCAATACCTT
>OMNW01002027.1:10494-20635 GCA_900303245.1 Selene dorsalis | reverse complement strand
GGGGGGGGGGGGGGAGTAACTGTGATTTCATCAGTCACTTGTTTTTTCCACAGATATTCAGTATAACTTGGCTTAATCATCGTTGTAATTGAAGAAATAAGTTTAGAATTAAGGAGACTGAAATAAGTGATGTTAAAGTATTAACATGTCAGCCCGAGCCGTATACTTCAGGCTGGCTGTGGACAACCAACGACTCTGTCTTTAAAACCTTAACTAACCTCCTCTGTTTGAAAGTTGGTATATATCTGCCACCACTGTTTCCGCCCAAGCCTCTCATCTCTCTGCTCATCCCCTCCCGTCCCTCTCTCCTCCACAGGAACATATTGTTCCCACACCCTGCCTGCAGCAGTGGTTGACACCCACTTGAGAGCTCTGAAGCACTGTGTACATATGACCACAAGTGGTGTTACTGTTACCAGGGATCACCTTACCCACTGCCATCAGTTAGAAGACTGACAGAGGCCCAGTGTGGATTAATGGTTGGGGGTGGAGGGATTTGCTGTGGTATATACATTATCTGTAAAAAATTGTCTGCCCCAGCTTGATATAGGATTTCTGTTGCATGGTAAAAACAGACTTATCTGTTTCCTAGGAAACAAATGTGCTCATAATTCTGCAGAAAGCTGAAATACACTCTCAGTTTGCACTTTCACTGCCTTTATACATTTTTTATTTAAAGATGTTTCCATCAGTTTTGGACCACATCAACAAGTCATTGTGGTGTTTTTGTGTGAGCTTGAACAAGCGGAGATTCCTCATGATGTTCTGTTTGCTGACATGTGTATTAATGCATGATTTTGTGCAGGATGTGAGGATTCATGCATCTGCAGTGTGTCAGACTGGTTGAAGGACCTGCTGAAGAGCACATGTCTGTGGTTTGCTTCCTGGTTGTACCATGTTTGAGAAGAAGGGGGAGGTGGTTGACAGGTGATATATATGTGATTTAGATGATGTGCTCTACAGAAGCTGGTGGTTATAGGCCTATGATTGTTGGGGCTGCCAATACAAATTGTGTTTCCGGATGTCTACAGATATCCAAAAACACAATCTCTTTTGTGTATATCTGTTTTTGAGCTCCCCTCCAAATGGTTTAGTCCAGGTGATTCCATTATTTTCTGGTGGGGTATGTAAGTGTGAGGTGCTGCTTGTTGCTGCTTTCTGTCCAGTTGCTTCTCACAGTGAAACAATAAAGACCCACATGAGGCCTCAACCAATCTTGGCCACTCGTCCTCACCCACAGGCCTCCTCAATGATGACTGTGTTAGCAAACATGGAGGACACCATTAGCCTTCCCTTGGAGTTGTGTTTCTGCCCACAGGCCTCCACCATGATGACTGTGTTAGCAAACATGGAGGACACCATTAGCATCCACTTGGAGTTGTGTTTCTGCCCACCTGACAAATGTAAGTCCAGTATTTATTCTTATTTTGGCTCCTTGAATCTGAACTGTCCAACTATTGAGGGAAGTATCTGGCTCTTTAGCTGCTAAAGGCTCCACTATGTTCACCAGGCCCTCAGTAGCTTTGTGTTGAAGACAAAATGGAGGGGAAACATGTGGTTGAATCAAATGAGGGTGAGTCAATGAGTGAGTGAAGAAGGTTTTTTGCTGAAAATGGGGGACGATGTTGGGAGTTTAAATGCAGGTGGGACTGAGCAAAGTAAAAGAGACAGAACCAGGCCCAGCTGGAACGAAACACATGGTGAAACTGGAGGATGTTAAAATAAAACAAGAAGCTGATAGAGGCAGAAACGGCTTCATGGAGCTGCAGAGTTGTGTTGTGATCTGCTGTTTATTTGGCTCTGTGTTCGTTCTTGAGTCAATATCAAAAATCTTGATTAATGCTGGTTTGAAGTTTTGCAACTTTGCGCATCACCCTTGAAGTATCGGTGTGTAGTTTCCCTTGCCTTCCCTCGCCTGTCTGTAACTATGATAAATGAATAACAGGTAAAGGTCAACACATAATAAACTGTACTGCCTTTACATTAGGTTTGCCTGACATTATCAAGATGAGATAAATTTATTTTTCATTGATCTCAGACAGTAGGTCACCGTCTGAGAGTTTGCCTCAACAGGCTCTGGCTCAGTCTGAGCTGAACTGTTGCCTTTTAGTCTTTCACATCGGAAGTTGTTCAGGGACTGAGACTTGATCTTGCCAATGCTTGCTTCTATGGAAACCTCATTTAGATGAAAACCTAACACTCTCACTCACTGGAGAGACTTAAAAAAGAAAAAGAAACACTGGTGCCAGTGTCTTTTCAGGATGCCCTTCTCCCTTCACACTGTACAGCTCCTTCTTTCACCCCTCTAGTGCCTCCCCAACCCGTGATAATAATGACGAACATCATTTATGCAAATGTAATTAGGCCAAGAAACATGATAGCAGAGTGCAAGGGCGCCAATGGAAATTTATCATTGAACACGCAGGCTCTAAACATTCAATTAAAATATTGAATTTCACCAGATTTAATCTAAACGTAATAAATTAAGCAGTGGAAGGAGGTTTGAAGTGGAGCAGGCCGACATGTGGCTGTCAGTATCGCACGTGGTGGAGATGGTCATTGATTCCACAACAGGTCTCCAAGATGCAGACGAGCAGATAGGGAAGCAGGAGAGATGATGATGTCTGCTCCTTATCTCCGTATCTGGGTCAGAGTTTCACCTGCTCGGGGAGGCAATGCGTCGCTGTTGAGCTCAGACAAAACAAGTGCAACACAGAATTCACTTAATGTGGCACAGGTAGATATGTTGCGTTAAAGCCACATGGTGTAAATGCTTTTGTTGAGCTGAACTTTTACAAACAGTGGTGGTGAGCTAGCAACTGTTAAGTGGGCAACTGGGTGGATTTCATGGAGGGAGAGAGCAGGATGAGTCACATGGAGACTGTATCTGTAGAGGCACAAATAGAGAGTGATGTTTTGCTCCTGGAAACTGTTTCAGTTCGTGCCTAATATACGCAAATCAAATATCCACTCTGCTTCTAGCTCTTGTTTGGTCTTCACCAACTCCTGAGGGAAGTATCTGGTTCTTTTGCTGCTAATGAGGATGATCAAAGTAGTGCCAGTGATCCAGTGCTATGAAGAAATCAGTTTAAAGATCAAGTGTCACACTGCATGTTACAGAATATTGATCAGGGCAGCTCCGAGTTTTATAGTATGTTAGAAAAAAAAAAAATCAGATGATCTTTTCTGACGTCTGCCATGAGACACTGTGTTAACAACAGATGTGTAGTAAGTCAAAACAACTGAAAGGGCCTTGTTTTCGTTTATTGGCTTTTTTTCATTTAGAAGGAGGGGGTTGGTATAGTAAAAGATGTGAGATGTGTTGCTTGTGGATGTGTTTCCAAGGTGATAAACTTTTCACTCTGAGGGTGAGGAGAGGTTGGGAAGCTGCTCCACGCTGCTTTATGTCAGAGGGGAAATAAGAAATATAAATATTCCAGTGTATACATATATCTGTGGGTAGGAGTTGGATGGATTCACTCCTGCATAGAAAATCAAAAATATATTGTATTTAATTTACATTTATAGACGGACGATGTAAAGTGAGGTGAACCAGCTGAATGGCCTCATCTGCGTCTGCTTAATGTGGCGCGAGTGCTTCTTGAGAGCTGATCCCCACTCGAGACAAAAGCTGCAATTTCAGCCTCGGCTCGTACAAACAAACTTACAAGCTGTGTGAATCCAGATCCAAAGAGCTGCTGCTCTCTGGAGAGCCACACTCCCCTCTCTCTCTCTCTCTCTCTCTCTCTCTCTCCATGTTCACTGCGAGACAACGTCAGAGTTTGCATCTTGTAATGCTTTCTGCTCCATTCGTGTTTACACACTGAGGACACGGCCGTCTGCCTTCCTCAGCTTCATGGTAATGAGTCGCCATTGTCCCAGTTCTCTTAATATCACATTAGAATTTCATCTCAAGGGGGGGAGTCACTGCGAGTGTGAGAACTTTGTATGTTTAATGAATAAGACGGGGGATAAGAGTGTCTTAATGGTTGCATTAATGCTCTTCTTCTTCTTTTCTTTTTTTTTTGTCCCCTGTCCCTCTGTACATATTGTGCATAATATCAAACATGACCTGATTCCTCCCCCATTTCCATAACGCCCCTCTGGATCTTAGTGATATTTTGTCATGTTTTGTGCTGCGTCTGAAAGCAGAGGGTGATTGTATGAATCATTGCTACAGGGAGCGAAGGACACAAAGCAGTGGTGTCCTTCAAAATGTGCTTTTAACACAGACTTCATATAAACAAGCTGCTTTAGAAGGTGTAAGTAATTTTTAGCACATTTTAGTTGTTGTTGTTGTTGTTTATAGATAAAACCTGTTGATATCTTTCCCAAAAATTATGTTTGTTTTCAGAAAATCCAGACTAAATCTCTTTTAATTCTACTTTATGGTTTTTAAAACTAAGATTATGTCAGGATAATGTTACCCAGGGCAGCTTTTGTGCTGCTTGTTTGAATATATGGACATGATTTTGGAGCCTTGCTGCGGGGATTTGCTTCCATTTAGCAAGAAGCGTGTCAGTGAAGTCGGCTGCTGATGATAAGATCTGGTCACAGTCGGCGCTCCACTTCATCCAAAGGGTGTTGAATGGCGCTGAGATCAGGAAGTTAAACAGTTTAAAATATTGTTGCATTCAGTGGCATTAAGCAGAAGTCAACACATGCTGTGCTTCTGGCCTTGAATAGACTCATGTAACACTGTCATGCCAGAAAGCAGTAACAAAGCCTGGACGTGTTGTTAGCGGTGTAGCTGGATATCTGCTGTGTGTACTATGAACACTTGAACCAGTGCTTTTTAAGTTTAATCCATTATTAACTTCCATCTGGAACTTACTGTGCCTCGGATCCATCCATCCGACACCAAACACCGACACCAGCCACCGATAGCCCGCCATGACTTATTTATCTCTAATTCACTGCTTTTCATTTAAATTCATGAAACTATAGACCGGAATAGACATAACTCATCCCACCATCTAGGCCAAGGTTTAGTCTGGGATACCGAGGTCGATCCACCTCTCTGTATTCGATAGTGCCGCGATCCATTATTTACTAAAGATCAAGTTTTAAAGCAGGGCTGCTGTGTGGGACACACAAAGATTTTTCTCTGAGAAGTTTTTGTTGTTGTTGTTGTTTTCTTTTTCTGGTACCACGTCAGTATTCCCAGGATAAATGTTTCCTCAGATGTAGCGTGGTGCTCTTTACAATGTGCTTTATCTTTTCCAGCTGTGACATTAAAACTGTGAAATCGTGAATTGTAATTTTATTTATATATGACCAAACTGTCTAGACTGTCACTCCAGAGACCGGTTGAAGCTATAAAAGCATTTTGGTCAAGGTTCAGGAAAGATGGTGAGTTTGTGTCTGAAGTCTCTGTGAACTTTTTTCTATATTTAGACCAGACGATCTTTGTTTAGCTTTAACCCCGGACTGTGAGAGTCTAAACATTAACCATAAAAAACCTTTATAGAGTGGATATTGTATCGCAAGAGCAACAGTTCCACAGTCTGTCTAGAAAAGTGCCATCCTGTACTGTTCTCTCTGTGTTTTACTCAAAGCGTTAACATGAACAGCCAGTCAAACTCCTTTTCAAGAGCCAGGAAGTGAGCGGCCCACTCCTTTAATGACTTAAGTCAGGATGACAGCATTGAATTGGAGTGAAATGATGAGATGATGCACACATGCTGTTGCGTTTTTTCTCATTGTTTACATTCTTACTTCCTACTTGGCAGATTTCAAAATAAAAGCTGTGTGATGTATAAACATACAAAACAGTATGCAAACATTTCAAAAGTCAACTTAAGTGTCTTTTGAACATGTAAAATGTATTTAGGGTGGAACAATCCCAATTAGGTGCCTGTAGTAGTCGGAGGGATTTAAATGTTAGTTGAGGTCAGGGTCTCTTCCCTCATCTCCAGCTTCTATCTTAAACTCTGTCCAGCACATAAACCTTGTGCTTTGGCTGCTCTTCCAGCCCCCTGAAATCCGGCAGTAGTGGTTATATCTGATGAGCTCTCCTCATGTCAACCCACGAATAGAAACGAAAGAAAAAGACAAAAAAAAAAAAACTTTATGTTATCGTTCATTGGAAATCTGACAACATGGCCGAATCTTTTGCTCCTCCATCAGTGCCGTATTTGTTTAGAATATGTTCTGCTCTTTTTCTTGTTCGTTGCTCAAATATCTCCCTGTGCACAATTTTTTTTTCGCACATGAACAAAAAATGCATTCATCTCATGTTGGTGTTTTCATTTGCTCTTAGCTTTGTTTATGTGCAACACTGAATCCTTCTCTTTTCACTCACTTATTGACATTTGCCCCTCTGAACTTTTCTGTCATATCATTTTGATTAATAATTGATAACCTAAAAAATAAACACAAGTTGAATTTCTGTCAAAGTACTGTCACATGTTAGATGTCATTATGGATGTTGCATAAAGTTGTTAATCCGTATTGCACCTTAATGTACCACACCATGTGCATGAACGTATCCTGCTAGAGAAATGAAGTATTTTAATTGCCAAAATCTTGCAGTATCTAATACCCTTGCAGCTGTTTTCCAGGACCAGACTTTATGACTCACTATATAAATATTTTATCTGCACCATAAATATAGCTCCAGTCTGTGATGTTAGCTTTGGTCAAGTGCTTATTTTGGATCATCAAGAGAGCTACAGAGACTGAATTGGTTTTGGCTCATCTATCTTTTTCACTTTTCACCTCTCGGTTTCTGTTACTTTTCCGCAGCTGTGTGTGTGAGGCTTCTGATACAACCCGTTTTTATTGGCAACGCAGAAAGGAAACACTAATAGCAACGAGCAACAACGCGAAACAGATCATTTTAAAAAATGTATTAATATGTGTTCTCAGCACAAGATGTTGCTATGTCATTAAATGTGTAGTTCTGGGCAACTCCTCACTGTCTGGATGTGCTGTATGGACATATTTTGGTGTTTGAGTCATGTTCAGTTGCGCAAATCTTTTTTCTTTTTTTTAAGTATATTTTTGGGCTTTTTGCCTTTATCTGATAGTACAGCTGAGAGAGGCAGAAAATGGCGAGGCAGAGAAAGTGGGTATGACATGCAGCAAAGGGCCACCCGCTGCAGCATGGACTATAGCCTCTTTACATGGGCCGCCTGCTCTGCCCACTGAGCCACCCTGCACCCCGGTTGCGCAAATTTTGGAGGCATTCGAACATATCCTGTCCTCAGACTTAAAGTATGGACGAATGATTTGCAAGTCTCTTTTTCAGAGTGTATTTTGGATGACCAAAACCTGCACAGGTTTCATTATTAATCCTTTTTTTTTTTTTTTTAAGGCGATTTTTTGGACCTTTTTAGTTACGTCGAGCTTCCTCCAGTGTGTGTTTGTCCTTTACTGCTATTGTTACTGTACATCCCTCTACTTAAACCTGAGACATTCACTAATTACCTGGGTCTCTCATAATGAATGCCCTAATGTTTTATTTACCTGACGAGACTTTAATCAGCTCCCTGATTTCCTCTGTTGTTCCACACTTACCTTGAAACGTAGCCTGTGTATATCCTCTTATCTGATGCTGATGCCCACTGCGCTCGCCAGCCGGCTGCCAACGGGAGGGCGGGAGGTGGCAGACAGTGTTGGAGGGGTAGGGTGGAGGATGTGTTTGCCTGTGTTTGTGCATGTCTGTAGGCGGAAGTGTTTTCGTATGGTGCCTTTGTGAAATACTCATTTTATACACATGTGTTTGTGTGCATACGTGAGTGTTAACATGTGTGACAGGTGCCAACTCCTATGTCAGGGGTGAGGTCGCACCCTCCCTCCTCAGCCTAGGTGTCTGCAGAGGTTTGTATCAACTCAGCAAGTGACAGGGTGAACACCTTTACCCCTCCACACACACCCCATACCAATAGGCACACTCATATTCACATACACAGCCCCCCAGATATCATTAGCCTTTACACTAACAGCAGGCCCCGAGACAACTTGGGAAAATGAGGAGGGTCATGAGCAATTCTTGAGCACATGTTTTTTTTTTTGTTCTTTTAGCAATGCATGCAAATGTTGAGCGTTGTGCATTTGCTGCTGGGATATCAGTAATGTGACCAAGGTCTAAATGCCAACTGGGGTGACGCCAGTTGGCAAAGATGTTTACAGAGTGATGCGTTTAGGTGATGCATGTCAGCTGCTCAGCAAAGGTGTCGCCATCTTAATTAATCAGCATTCATAACATCTGTGGATGCAATCACACCTTCAGATTGTTTTTGGGGTCTTGCGGAAAAGTTTTGATGAGTGAATCTTGCTCATCACAGCAAAGTGATATGAACTCAGAAGTATTTTGAGTCACTTGACTTCTCTGTGACACTGTCGGGCCTCTCCACCAGTTCAGGAAACGGTTAGAAATGTGAGGAGCTGATGGCGGGGAGATGGTTAAATCCACATCAATAAAACTGTGAGGCCTATATGGCCCTCAACCACAGTTCACTTGGAAGACAACAACAGTATCATAATGTATTCTGGTGCAGTTATATGGCTTCAATCACATTATTCACCTCCGCTCCAACAACACTTAGGATGCTTGATGTGACTCCACACTCAGTATCAACATCTCAGTGTCTGGTTCTCTCATATTTGACCCTGCTTCTCTCTCTAATGTCCCAAAAAGGTGCTGGGATAATACCTCTGCATCTTTCTTTGACTCATCTGCTGTGACGTACCCTCACATACATCCCCGTCGTAACACCTTCTCGCTTTTCTTTAATATAAACTCAGCGGCAGCTTCACTGAGCTGTGATGTGTGTAAAAACCAGACATGACACTGAATTTGGCCATAACCTTCAAGGTGTGACACAGAAATCATGCTCCATGCAGAGTATGACATCTGATTTACACTAAAAGTTGTCATTTACTTTATAAACACTTGGGTAGAAAGAAGAGTCTTTTTAACAAAGTTCCCGTCACAGTCTTTACGTACAGTGTGCACACAGAATCATTCTTGACCTAATATGGGCATAAGGTGCTGGCACTGCAAACTGTCAGTTCAAATATCTTGATTTAGGTCTCATTCAGTTGAAGCTTTTATACACACACTGATACCAAGTGACTGAGTGGCCACGCTGTCACGAATAACAGCAGCACTGCAAACAGAGCTGCTCTCCTGCTGCTGTATTCCTGACTTAGGATATATCAGGATTTACACTGATGGGACAGTGATGTTGAGATGTTTGGTTGAAACCACACTTGCCTATGAAGTTTTTGCAAGTTTTAAAACCACAGTTGGAAAGACATTTCAGTGCCACTGTAACCTGTTCAGGGGATATTCTCAGAAGCTGCAGGTGCCTCAACATCTTCCTGTTTCTGTATCATTCTGTGCATTTATAGGCAGTGAATCCATATTTCACAGCCTATAACTTCCTGTTTTGATCTTCCCTAGGGTGGTGGGCATTCCTAACACCTTTCTGACTCAGGTCACAAAAAATAAAAAACAC
The DNA here is from genome assembly GCA_900303245.1 of Selene dorsalis. Lineage (NCBI taxonomy): Eukaryota > Metazoa > Chordata > Actinopteri > Carangiformes > Carangidae > Selene > Selene dorsalis. Next base: position 11,168 of record OMNW01002027.1, on the reverse strand, counting down.
ACACATCAGTTTCTGGTCCCAGTTTGATCCAGAGAACTAAAACTCTCCAAGCTGAAAAGCAACGAGAAATATCTGGTTCAAAAAGGAAGCAAGCAATAAAAGAGAATGATTTATGTTTGTCATTTGACTTGATTTTTATAACACTATATTGGCTCTGTCCATGCAAGCAAGTAGAGCCAGTAGCGATTGTGGAAATGCTGTGGAGTTGTGCCACAGGTTTCTGATGAATGACACAGTAACTTTAAAAAAAGAAAAAAAAATAGATTATTCTCTTGCACTTATGATGTTTAACTGGTGGATTTTGCAGAAAGTTCCTCTCCCGGTCCCGGTCACGGTTCTGGTCCCGGTCCCGGTTCTGGTCCCGGTCACGGTTCTGGTCCCGGTCCCGGTTCGGGTTCCGATTCTGGTGCCGGTCCCGGTTCTGGTCCCGGTTCCGGTTCGGGTTCGGGTCACGGTTCGGGTTCGGGTTCGGGTTCTGGTTCTGGTCCCGGTCCCGGTTCTGGTCCCGGTTCCGGTTCGGGTCCTTCTCCCGGTTCAAGGTCCTGGTACCGGTACCGGTTCGGGTGGTCCTGGTTCTGGTCATAGTTATCGGTACCGGCTCCGGTTCGGGTGGTCCTGGCCCCGGTTCCGGCAAGATCCCGGCCCCATGGTCCTGGCTCTGGTCCTCCTCCCAC
>OMNW01002024.1:31850-47198 GCA_900303245.1 Selene dorsalis | reverse complement strand
CTCTTCACTCATAGCAAACACAGACTGAGCTCAACTGTGTGTGTGTGAGGGGGTGAGCAAGGATAAGAAGGCAGGAGGAAAGCACTGTATGAGCATGCATGTGTGAATGTCAGTCAATGTCGGCAAAGGTTTAAGTATCTGGGTGTGTGTATCCACGCTTGTACATTTATCTATGTGTAAAAAAGGGAACAGAGCAATATTTCACCCTTCATAAACTGCCTTAAAGAGAGTCAAGTGTCCTTCCTTGCCTCCCCACTGTGTTTTGATTGAGGGGATACTTCAAATAACCCCACTACACTATAGCAGCATATTAAGTGTCCAGTGTCATCTTAAAAAAAACAACAAAAAAACGTAACAATGTGGCAGGTGCTTTCACACCAGTGAATTTTAAACTGAGTGTGGCACTCGATAGAGAGTGCCACATTCTTAGCTCCTCTCCTCAGGTGGCAATTTTCATTGCATTGCAGTCAACAAAAGACGAGCTGCTCTGCAGTCTGGTGTGTTTGAGTGATGAGCCTGTGCAGCACTAGCAAAGGAAAGGAGAAGCAAATTGAAAGCAGGTAATCACTGACATCGGTAGTCTATTCTGGAATTCACACCCAAGAGACAAAAGTGGACGAATGAAGTGCAGGGCAGAGGAAAGAATAATCAGCATTGTTGGAGACCATCAGCTGAACCACTTTACTTGTGCCTTGCCACCTTGGACTCCTTCACTAACACAGCAAATACGTTAAAAACTGCCAATGTGCTGTCTTTGTCTTACTTTTAAATTATATGAAAATAAATTCTTCTTGTTCCTGTGATTTCTTTGTAATTTTGGCGCTTCAGGAGGAGAAATGCAAGCTAGGCCATGGCACAGTTATTAAGGCCATATTGACAATTACATTAATTTCTGATTGGATGGCACAACGGTTGGCCTCAGTTACCCTGTCTCTCAGAGAGAAAGCAATTCCCTTTAAAGATTTTCTTGCCCATTATTCCCCACTTCTTCTCCCTCACCTATGAATTCCAGATTTCTTTATCTTTTTTTATATGTTCAAATCCGTCTCCAGGCAAAAGCTCATTTCCCCAACCAAAGGGCATTGAAGGTTGAGTCATATAATTCTACATTTGTCTTAGAAACACAGGGAGGCAGTGTATGAATCACTTTTATGGCCCCTGGTGTGCATGAACCCTTGTCGCTACAGCTGCTATGATATCTTGTCATTCACACTACGCTGAATGCCACCACACCACTGCCACTTTTGCTGTGAGTGCTTCCATGTTCCAAGGGAAGAAAATGATGACATCCATCCTCGCAGTAATGATAACATGTGGAACCCAGGACATGGTGGAACTGGGGAAAAAGACTATCAGGCGGACAGCCATTGTCAGTCAGCTGCTGTCACAGAGAGAGGGCGGAATGCCAGGACGTCTGATGCCTCGCTGCATGCCACTGTGTGTCTGACAGCTGCCAGCGCTGCCCAAGAGCTGCGGAGGGAAACGTCATCTGTGAGGTGAGCTGCCGCGTCAAGGGCCGGGATGGTGACAAGGTGAGCTTGCAGAGACATGCTTGTCAACACAGTATTTACTGAAAACACATGCATGCTGAGACAGCCGGCAAGAGCAGAGTCAGAAACATCCTCGCTGAAAGTGATGGTACACATCTGAGGCAAGCACGCAAACACGCATGTGCATGATCAAAAGCAAATCATCAAAGCGTGATTGTTGGTCTGTCATAATATGGCTTAACATGGCTGGCTGCAGAGCAAAGTGCCTTCCTTTAACCTGCTTCAGTTACCAGGCTGACAGAGAAGAAATGGTGACCCTATTACTGCTGTGATAACATTGAACCTCCGAATACCCTGAATAAGAAAGGGTAAAGAGTTGGACCTGGGTGTTAAAGAGTCTCTTAGGGATCCTTTCAGGCTCACTGGACCGTCATTGAAGCAGATCAAAATCAATATTCCCTCAAAAGCTCCTGTGAACCTATAGGCACAAATTTCAAGCAGAAAACAAAATATGAAAAGAGCTGCATCAGACAATCAGTGCCCCTCTCTTCATAAAAAAAAGTCTCTTTATGCCCTGCAGAGCTGGGTATCAACAGATACTTCACAAAACATTTTGTGATCTATTTTCATAATTTATCAAGAGTGGTCTCAGAGGCCGAATGAGATACTATTAGATTCTCTATCTCGTGAGTACCCTGACAAGAGATTATATTATGGAAATAAACTGCATTATGGCTAAATGACTGAAAGCACTTTTATTACACTGTAAGGGAAAATCTAACCATCAACAAACCTTGAGATTGTAGACGGTGCGCAACACAGAAAGCTACAAAATCTAAATTGCCCTTGCTGTGCTCACTCCCACTCTTCTCATTCACTAATCCATATAGCCTACCATGTAACACTTCAACACTGCTTTTCACGGCAACTCTAAGCTGCACTTTGTGCAAACTTAGCTCAGCCGGGTCAAGTGAGGCATGATAAAACACGCAGATGTCCTTCTGTGAGGCTATGCTTGTTTTTAATCCCTGTGCTCTTTTCCATTGTCCACTCCAACATTTGTGCATGTCAAAGGCTTCACCGCGCAGTCGGCATTTGTGTGTGTGAATGGGCAGAGAGTGTTATGGTGGGGCAACAGAAAGCAGGCGAATCAGGACTGTTGTCTCTTTGAGGAATGTGCCGAGAGTGTAGCTTTCAAATGATCTTCTGTCATAAGGGATGTCCAAGCTCCCTTAACCATAAATTAGCAATTAAATCAAACCCTAGCTACTCCGGCATTCAGAGTCAGTCACTGTAGAATGTGTACTAGGTGTCTCATTTACAGTAACTCATTAAATTAAGATTATACTTCACATCACAAGCAGATTGTGTTAAACACTTTATTGCATTTGAAGCTAATAGACATTAATCTCATCAAACTGAATAACCTCCATCATCTATTTTTACATTGACACAAGCCATGGAAGCACAAGCAGGAAAAGTGCATATTCATTTTTGATTCTGGCAAAGCAGTGATTTTAAACTGAGGAATTGAAGAAGCTCTCAATGGCTGACTATAGGTTGCTGGCAAAGACAATGCAATGTGTTTTCCACATGTTGGAATATAGCAAAAATGAAAAGAATTAATCACCCACATTTGTTTCAAAATGTGTTTGGCTGCATAATTTATATTCTGAATCCGTTAAAGGAGTAACAAGCTCTAAGTTCTGAATGTTTTCAAAGCAGGCTGTTTACTTACCATCAGCAAGAATTTGAGAGTAAACAACTTGCAGATGTAGGGCTTTAGAAATCTGCTAAACTGATACTTTACCCAATCGCATCAGCTCACAAACCAGCTATTTTCCATGGTTTTATCCAGTGAGCAAGGCATACATACACACGTGACAAATATTCATGAAGTAATACGGCAGGAATGTGTGTGAGTGTCGAGCATTCGCACCACCAGTGACACATTAAAACAATCACAGATTCTGTTTGAAGAAAGACCCTCCAGGACAAAACACAGCACTCCTCTCTTTGTGCATTTAAATCAAGCTTGGTGTTTACTGAAGCATGCCCAACAGACTTCCCCCTGCCCTTGGCATGAGCTGTGGGTATCCCTTGGCGGGAAGTGAGCTCCCAGCCCAGGATTCAGGATACTACTGCTCCACATCCCTGGCCATCGGCCTCTCGCTAGGCCTAACTGCCACCATCTGACCACCTTTCGACGCGAGTCAGGAGTCCAGCGGCTCCTCTGTGGAGGCTGAATCCTTGGTGAGAGTCAGGAGATAAAGCGATCCTGTTGCCCTTCGCACCAGCCGCAGCAATCTGACTTGTCAAACAAATTGCTCTTAGCAGCTGTTCCCCAATCTGCCTGCTGAGCTGAGTGTTGTGCGCTGCTGCCACCACCATGCCCCAGTTCCCCACACTGCTGTGTTTCTTCTCAGACACCATAAGGACGAGCATACGTGCAGCTCCCGTCAGTGGCCACTCACCCAGACACCAATTCACCATGTTTACAGTGAAGGACCTCTGCTATGGTTTCCAATTGGTGGCGATGTGACACAATCTGCTATTCATCTGAATGCAAGTATCTCTCAGACAGTCTGTACTGTAATTTATGTCAGAAAATGATACACTTGAGCTGCTGCAATTTGCATAAATTGTCCTTGCTCACACTGCTTTGTTTCATGCCTTTACAGCAAATTGCCTGTTGCAACACAAATGAGAAGTTGTTTTCAAGAGCAGAAGTTGTGCATTTCAGAGGACACTGATGAGACTGAAAATAGGAGTTAAAAGATAAATTATATTACAGTATCCTGCTGCTTCATCATGTCTATCATGTTTAAACTGTGTCACAGAATAATTGCAACGGCTCAATAACCAAGATTTAGTAAAGGTGCTGCATTGCCAAACTGTCAACAACATTATACGTCTTAATTGAAATACATAGATCAGGCATAAACAATGTGATGGACGACCTCAACATGAGACAGCTGCTAGTTCTTATTCTATCCTTGTGTTCTGAATCTCATATATTGTCTAAATGAGTCCCAGTCTGTGTTTGTTAATTCAGTGTAATGAGGTCCCTGAAGGATGGTAAAGATGGATATTACCACTCTAAGACCCTAAAGCGAATCTGCTTCCCTTACTGAGCACTTCCTTCGGTTGCATGTTTTCAGCTGTATTCCACTTCACTCTATTTGTGTCTTATCCCACCTGATCTTCCAGCTCTCCATTCCTTGCTGACCTCCTCCTCCCCATTTGTACCTTATGCTATGTCTCCTCCTCAGCAGCAACCCACCCCCCTACATTCCCAGTTAATTTCAGTTCAGTTCAGTAGGCTTTATTGGCATGGATGCAAAGCCTTCAGGATAATACAATTGAATAATAATATGACAAAAAATAGATTTCTAAAATGAAATAAATAAATGAATAGATGAAAGGAAAGAAAATAATATAAAATAATAATTAAAGAAAATAAAAAAAAGGTTTTTATTGATAAGTTCCTTATGTATAATAGACTCTGTCAGTGTAACTCTATGAGACATTCAGTGATGCTTTCATTCACTTTCTCAGTTTGTGACACACAGCCACATATTTCAACAGATACTGTTGGCCTTCGCTCTGAATTCTTCCTGTGAAATTAAACACATCAAATATAATACAATCTTATTTGTTACTTTTTAAGAGAAAGTAGCTCTGGGAACTGGCCTTGGACTGAGGGCCAGAGAGCAAAATGATTATAGTACCGCATGCTTTTCTACACACTGAAGATGCACTGGGGCCAATTTTGGATTCAGTATCTTGCCCAAGGACACTTCAACATGTGGACTGTAAGCTAAACCACTGACTGTCTGATTAGTGGACAACCTACCTCAACATATTTTGAGACATTTCTTTTTTGAGACATATGATGCTGTTCCATATTTTAGAACCTTACAATGTTATAATGTCATATGTCCATGTTGCACAACATGAGCTATAGGGGTCCTGCTGTAATCCACCAACCAGATTTCACGTGGTTTCCATACGGACGCACCTCGTAGCTGGCCATGTTTGTAAAGCCAACCGGTATATATTTAACAATGCAAGGTAAACAAACACATGTGGGCCTCAACTGAGCAAACCAATCAGAGGGAAGGGGGGGGGGGCATAGTGGCTGAAATCTGGATTTTTCTTGACATTTGTATGAGACAACTAAGGAGTTTTTAGAGCTGAAAATCATGCAGAAGGTGTTCAAAACTGACACAATGGTAGGCAAAAAGCAGGAAAATATGCATAATATGTCTTCTTTAATTCAATCATATGTCTGATTCTGATAGCAGTGCTGGGTGTTGCATGGTCTCATCAGTCAGTGTGAGCACCAGCTCACAGAAGGGACTCCGTTTTTGGTTTGTAGTATCTCAAATTTCAGTGTGTAGAGGTTCCATTTGAGATGTAACCAATATGTATGTTTTCCTTTTTAAACAATAGTTATCTCTGTGTAATTATTGAATTCTACTTCTGTTGCAGTGTTCTTTCTTGGATGTTCAGTACGGACAGACAGAGTTCTGCAGGACCGCTCTGAGAGGTCCCCTGTAGTCCTGCACAACCACAATGTGCCATGGACATGTTACAACAACATACTTTGCAAGATGTCATTTTTTTAAATGCTGGTTTCCAATTTGTCGTTGTAATTAAAAAACTAATCAGACAAATAAGAAGTAGTAGTAGTATGAGTAGTAGAAGTGAGTGATTTATTAAGAGCTACAATTTATTTTGTAAAAGAAATGTTTATTTGGTTTGGCTGAAATTGAACAGAGAGGTATGAATTAATTTGATCAGAAGTCATTACATTTTAAATATAACTGGCTGTGTGTGTGGCAGTGATCTGAGCGTGGGGTCTGTGGTCTGACAATGAATTCACTAATGACATTTGACACTAGACCTACAAACTAAACAATATGTGAACCTCCTCAGTCTGCCCTCTTTCATCCTGCTGTTTAACATATGAAGACCTGAGAGTAACTCGCTCTTCCCTCATTTTGTTCACAACATGGTCTTGATTGTGTCTGTGGCTCGTGGTGGGAATGAAGTGTAGAGAGGAATGTGCAAAGACATGGCTCTTTTTTTGTTTGATCCCCGGCTCATCCAGTCCATATGTTGTAGTGCAAGATACCTCTGATGGCTGCCCCATCATTGTAGAAATAAGCAATGTATGAATGGATGGATGTGCTGGTTGATTTATGTAGCCCATTTACCATGTGTGCTTTTGAGGCCTTGCACCATTGTCTGTCTGATTCCTAGTGGGTGGGTCTCTGCTATGAAGGGCTCTGGTGCGCTGTGCTGTGCCAAATGGCAGTCCCTTGTTCCATGGTCATTAGGATGTGGGCAGCAGCTCATGGCTGAGCTGTGGGCGTCCTATGATGGGGTGGCTCTGTCTGCAGGCTCTGTTGTGCTTCTTAAGTCCTCAGCAAACAATCAGAAGTGTTGCCAGTCCAGGTGGACACGGAAATAGAGGTGCCCACGTGTCATGAATCGGGTGATGGGCTACGCTGACCTTGTTTAGTGCTGCACACTGAGCTGATCGTCTGTTTAACTTCAGATCAGGCCGGGGGGGGGAAGTCAGCAGTGTAGACATGTTGATGTTAGCCTTAGGAAACTCCCTGTGTGTGTCTGAGCCACCCTCTGCTGCCCTCCCTCCCCTGTGCAGCAGGTCATTTGTTCCAGTGTGGAACAAATATCCTTTGGCCTTTTCCATCCACCTCCTCCTCCTCTACTCCCATCGTTCTCTATCTTCCCCTCATCCCTTGATTCTCTTCAGCTGCTCACAGCCAGACAGCCTTTTACCAAGAAGCTTGTGGTTAAGTCTTAAGTGCGATGGCTTTTGGCGGAGACTGGACTAAACAGGTGTTTAATGCTTAGTGGTGTTTCACATGGCAGGCTCTGGGCAGAGGGGGGATCCCACTCTACTGATTTAATGGGCCTCAGCTGGAGCTGAGTGATGATGCACTAAAGATTTTCTGGCAAGGTAATAAACCAAGAGGTGCCCCTTTTTGCTCAGAACAATACCTCTGCTGAAACACTCTTACAAGCCATGTAGCTGATTTAAATTATTATAAATATACTGTATTACATTTCCACATATATTATCTACGCACGCTACATGTATTCACATTTACACTTCATCAGCCACAACATGAGAACAGGTAACCAGTTTCAGTGTTGCAGTTGGTCACATACAATATACAATAATGTCTAACATGCAATATGTACAGTGGGGTCCAAAGGTCTGAGACCACCTTCTCAATGTGAAACCACAGTCACAAGTATGTTGTGGTGTGTGTGTGTGTGTGTGTGTATATATTTAGCCAAAAATAAATTGTGACGGCCTGCTGAGCGTGTGTGTGTGTGTGTTTTTCCCCTTGCCTGTTGGTGTATTTGTTGTGCAGGTACCTTGCTTGTAGGTGGAGCTAACTGCGAGCACCTGGCCTGTCTCCCAGGGGTATTTAAGACCTGGCTGTCACTCAGTCCTCAGTCTCTCTCTTGCTCCCTCCTGATGGCGCCATGTGTTTTGTTTGGTCGGCTTCAGCCTGATTACTAGTTCAGTTTATCTCATCCGACACTTTCCACCCACTACTTCCACATCCATCTATCAACAGACACGCTGATAATGCTGACTTCCACATCTCATACCTTTATGTTTGTGTTACCATCAGTCATCTAAATAAATCTTTACACTTTTGGCTTTAGAACTGTGTAGCTCCACTTTCTATCATGGGAAAAATATGGGACTTCATCAGTACTATACACCAACTGGATAAGCACGGTCTGCATCATGTACATTATGTCAGGCTTGGGCCAACTCCCTACAGACACGGGTCAGAATGTCGGGAGCCTTTTCTTTAAGTTATGAAGCCATATATGATTAGCCTGAAAAAACAACAACAAAAAACAGCTGAGCATCAGACAGACATCTTTCAATGTGCTGGCATACACTATGCGACCTATAACTGACTGTTCCAGCTTTCTGTAATGATGTTCACTTGTCCCTTCTCTAATGCTGAAATCTTTCCCCTAAATATATGAAAAATAAAGAGTCTCTTCAAAAACATTTTACAGATGACTTGGAAGCAATTTATCCATTTTCAGTACTGATCTCCCCCCAAAAAAAACCAAAAGTGTTGATTATGTCTCAGCACATTGGCTGCAATTGCCAGTGATTTACAGCCCATGAAGTTCAACCATATTGAAAAGGATCAGAATTGTTGCTCTGATGCAGACCACTTAGAGATCTTTACTGAGCTGCTGCCCAAGAAAAGGAAAGTCTTATACTTTTCTCTGCATATTTTACATGTTGGAGGGGGAAGTATCTCGCCACCTTCAACGTTACAATGTTGCTGCTGTTGTGAAATATCTAAAGTGAGAGCAGTGGAGCACTAGTCAACAGCTATTTTATTTGGAAATGCTATTTGCCCATTGTGAAAAATGACCTTACTTCATTGAATTCCTCCCATCATTCCCTTTAGACACAGGGGTGAGAAGTGCCCTAGGCTGTCATTAGTATCCTTCCTATTTTCCGAGCTGCTCGGTCCGTGTCAGCAGTGTTTTCAGCCATCACCATGTGGAGAAAATATTGTTGTGGCTGCTTTATAACATAAATGATGGGCACCGTCTCAAAGCACAGCCTTCAAAGAAAGAAAGAAAAAAAACCTTTTGTGGCCTGGCCATTAGGTTTCTCATCACTTCTCTCTTCATGCCTGTCACACCTACCCGTCAGCTATTTTTCATGATGTGCTGCTGCTTTTTTAACTACTATCCACCACACTTTACCATGTGCTAGCTACTGCTCAAAATTGGGACTGACAACCACAAACTGGGCCAAAGGGAAACACATTAGATTAAAGACTGACAAGACAAGTTCAAACATGCTGCTGAGAAGCTGCTATGGGACTGAACTGTGTCTCTCAGCAGCAGCATCATGCCCATTACATTCATTTGTTTGTCTCTGGCTGCTTCTGGCTCCCTCGATAAATCAAGGATTTTAAGATCTAAAATGTTTGTTCCCATACTGTACACGAGTGTGTGATCTGTCAGTCTGTGATGAGTGCTGTAGTTACCACTGTCATTCATGGTTTTTATAGAGCGGCTGTCTGTACACAGGAAGCGTTTACTGATGAAGATTACAACCTTGGATGCCAAAAATACATCGGCAGATTTAGGGCTGCTTTATATTGTTCACATATTGTTTCACCGCTTTCCGAATGTGAATGGCACTGTATCGACAAATAGTTGTGATTAATTAATTAACACAACATGCATCTAAAATTTTATGTTATAATAATATCTATGTAGTCATAATGGAGAAGAGCAGAGGTAGAGAGTTGGCATTTTTACCTTATACCCTGTGCAATGTGAAACCTGTTAGTCATTATACAGGAGAGAAAAAAGCCAGCTTCTGCTATGTTTAAAAAAGAAGCTATTGGATTTCAAGAGTGGGACTCATGTCAGCGAGGAGCCTAAAATCCAGTTTTGTTCTGGCTGTTTTAGTTGGGTGGTTTGTTGAAAACCGATGCCACAGTAGCCCTGAAGTGTTTATGGAGCTCAGCGGGAAACCCTGAGCTGCTGGTGCTTTCTTATTGGACATGTGATTAAATGCAGTTGAGAGCTCGTGTGGTGTTATTGGTAAATGGAATGTGTTTGCTCGTTCTTCAGTGACATGTTGTAGATCAATGCTCTTAAGAGAGGAGCTGGTGTCTTTCTAATGTGCATCATGCTCAGCTGAATATGCAGCAGGTTAGTGTATGTGTAAGTATGATTGGTTTCCTCAGGTATTTCTATCTGCAAGTTGTTTTACAGGAATGTTAATCAGGAATAAATTCATCCGAGATTTTTTCCTTGTTGAGTATGAAGTGACTTTCCTCTCAGTGTTTATTTTATCCTGAAGTTGGTGAGCTGTTTTGAGTATCTTTAATGTCAACAACACAGATGCCCTATCTTTTGTTGTTATACCAGTTAAACTTGTGGCATTTGAGGAGAGCTGCAGTAAAGTATTCCATGTGCAGTAACCCTAATAGGGTGAATTTGTGATGCTCATCATAGCTTTGATGGCTCAGAAGAAGCCAGTGTGTTGATTGGTTTTAAGGAAGAGAGCTCTTTAGAAGTCTCATGTGATGATGCCAAATTATCACCACAGCCACTCACGCACTGTTTAATGTTGTAAAAAAATGTCAGCTGCGGTTGACGAAAGTTTTGATCTTGGTATTTTTGCATATTTCATGAAGTAGTCTTTGTAGGTGGAGAAGACACATAAAAACAAAGCGGGGCTGCTGCTTCTCATGCTCTCCCATGCCATAGCATCTGCTCTAGTGCAGTTTGAAATGAAGAGTCGTTTCATCTCACAAGTCATAGAACATTATTGCAAAGATAACAAATCACTGGGTATGCTATTTTATGGACTATGCTATTCCTTTACTGCTCCCCTAATTTAGCAACGTATTATACCTGGGAATTGCTGTATTAAACAGCTACATGTTGTACAATGAAATTCCTGAACTGTGCATGAGAGAGAAAACATTAATTCTACTGTAACCTATTGAGCTTGTATGTACATATAAATAGCTTCTTTGTCCTTTGCGTTCACACCATCATCCATACCTCGGCAAGTTTAGTCATGATTCCACAGCAATTATTGTCCCTCCACAACAAGAGCAGTATGTGCGTGCAATATGTGTGGTATGAATGTCATGTCCTAACCAGATGACGTTTGACCACTGCCACTGTCCGTACCTGTCAAGGAGGGCGACAGGGGTTAATGGGAAACTAAACTGCAGTGCCAGGGAACTTCTTGTCTGGGGTATGGGGTGAGATAATGAGGGTGCCTGTCAAAGGTAATTACAGTTATCAAATGAGTGAATAAGGTTTTCCATGGTGTAATGATGTATTATTACAGAATGTCTTACATATAGCTCTTTTTCACGCGCACGCACACACACACACACACACACACACAGTGAAAAATTTTCATTCGTTTTGCTCTTCATTTTTTTTACCCAGACAATATCTGCACTAACAATAGCCCATGATAAACACACCTGCCATAAAAAAGGTAGTTTGAATTCTCAGCTTTACTTGATTCATAAATGTATCTCATCAGATTAGGCAGTATAAATATTTACATCCATTTTAAGGTGTCTTTAAATTTCTTAAGCAGAGAGGGTAAATCTAAGTCTTCTGGCACATGCAGGTAGAAGCACGACAGGTGTTATCTCTATAAAGGTTTTACAACAGGACAGAGTACTGTCATGTTCCACGGGTTTTATGCAAGACAATAATTGCACTGCATAATGCAGAAGTCAATCAAAAATGGATTTTATCAACCTTATGTAGATCAGGTCTATAGGGAGTCTGAATACAGACTGGCAAAGTGTCTATTGTTTTGTTTCTTTTGTGACGGTGCTGACTTTAGATCAGTCTTATGTGATCAGTCTTCTTATGTGATTACTGGATCTTCTGAAGGATCATTAAAATTTGGTTTCAGATCTTAAGTATACTGCTGCAGAATATTTTGATTAAGGTCGATTCAAAGCGTGTCCATATCTCAACCTTTGCTGCACCAGACACATGGTTCAAAGGGGTTATGTCTTAATTCTACATGGCAGTGTGTTGGGAATAATGAACCAATCACAGTGGAAGCTCCCGGTCCATTTAAAAGCCAGGCACGCTGCACCTTGGTGTATTGCTATTATAATGGTGCACCATTTCACACAGAGGTAGACTCTATTGCAGTAAGTTGATCACCTATTGTTACTGACCAGACGCGCACACACACACACACACACACTGAGGGCCCTGAGTGCATTGATGTGCTGCACACAGCTCTATGGTAAAGTCATTCACATGTTAGAAATATGTGAAATTTGTAATACACCCCTTGACTGATCTCAACATGGAAGCACACTGTCAGGACACTCTGCTTGTGCGTAACAGTGTGTGCGTTCTGTGTGACTGTGACTGGTGTACATTGAAAATACACCCTTAAAATTATAGGAAGATACTGCACCCCTGATTTCAGGCCAGGTTTTTGTCAACCTTGCAACTCCTTTCTGTAACCTCAACACAGCAACATGCCAACAGTGTCACAGTCAATGTCTGACCACACCTCATTGTAAGAGCAACATAACCATGCACACACACATAAGTGCAGGTGTATTTGCTATTTAGACAACATGGGTGCCGGTCAGGGAAATAAAAACTGTCTGAAACTAGCAAAGACACTTTGTGTTAAACTTTGTGCTGCTTGGCACACGGTGTAAAATTGGACCTTGAATGATACACAAATTGAAACAGATTTGTTGATCATGAAGAGTTAAATGCTGAAAAAACTACAAAGTCTCTTAAACAGCAGCAAGTAGTTTGCAGGTGGGAAACTATTTGACTTGTGGGCTGAAATGTCTTTTGGTGCTCCAGTGAGTATTTCTGGTCACGGGATGTAATCAGGCAAAATAAGTCAAATTGCCTGTTGTAGCCTCACAACAGGGCTTTAAACAGGCTCAGTAACTCTGTGAAACATCTGGCTACTGTTGCTTTCAGCAAATGTTACTGGAGCGGGAGCAAACTGTACTTTAGTGGGGGTGACAGCAGCAGCAGATCTTATGCTATGAGGAATCAGAACAGCGATCGATGCGACTTCAAACCACAGTGCCCATGTTCATGATAGTAAGGGAACATCTCCCGAGGTGCAGTCCAACTGATGAATGTGTTTTTAGTATTATTCTGACAGTAAATGAAATTTATGCAAACAGGATATATATCAGTTTGTTGTATAGTATATAGAACTGTGAAACTTTTAACTAGAACTTTTTACTTGCAGCTTTGTTACAGGACCAGTCTACACATGTACACATGTTGTATATACCTACCAAGTGACTTGTTCACCATGACACAATGCCCTCATCCAGACCCAGAAACGGCCTTAATTTTTTTGATATCATCTTTATTTATCCTGGTAGTGACATCACAGTGTTTATGGGTCTAAGTTTAAACACTATGACCTCCAGGGCAGTGTAATGAACGGCTGGTGTCATGCAGCTTCCTCTTTGTTGTGACAATGCTGTTGGTAAAGTATTGCACCATTTCCTTTACTGTCATCGGCAGAAGTGCTTTTGTAAATTGTTGAGTCCCCCTTTACTATTCATCTCTTTTTCTGTCTCTGACATCCAGTTCACAAACATAGCCATGTGGGTATAAAGCACAGCTACAGCACACACATGGCCATTATTGACCATTTTGAAAAGCGTCCCTCCCTCGCTTTCTCCATTGAGGCACCCTGAAGTGCTTTTCTTTTCTTTTTCAACTCTCTCATAGCATCCTCCAAACCTCTTTTGGCTGGCAGAGATTTTGTCTCACAGTGCTTTCTGTTTTAACTCAGAAAAACAAGCTCCCCCTCATTTGTCAGTGTTCCCTTATCTCCAGTCACGCTGTGTTCTCCGGGACCTCTCTACAACTCAGGTTACTTGGGTGGGTGGGGTAGAAGTTTGTAGTGATGTTAGCTGGAGGATGGTATTGAGTGAGGACACCAATACCAGTGACCCCTTTGTCATTGCACACTCCAAAGAAAGATCTTGTTCGTCACCGTTTCTTCCCAAATGCAGCTCTGTGCTCTATGATTTGAAAATGGACAACAATTAGGTCCATTGCTGCAGCCCAAGAGCTGGGTAAACACTGTTAAAAACACATTTACTCTGTCTTTCAAAGCTCTGAACCTGCACAGTATCAAACAATAGGAAGTCCTGAAGGAAGCTACGGGAACATAAATCATGCAGCTTTCAGATCTCCACTCAGAGCAATCTTATCCAACTGTAGCAAAGGCACAAAGGGCAGGGTGACACGAATCAAACCTGTGCTGCTTGGAAGAAATAAAACACTCTCTTTGAAAGTGACTGCCCACACTGACCCAGGAAGTGTTTCTCACTTCCATTGCTGCGGGCGGTCCGACACTAACATCATGTCAGCAGGCCTTTATGTGAAACGTAAATGTTGACTCATCAGCTTTTTTTACCTATCGATATTAATAGATCCAAAGAGCTCCAGTGCAGAAATATCAGAAGCAGCATGTTCAAAAACTATATGGTAGGCTGTGGGTGCCCCATAGCCAAGACTGTGTTGTAAATGTCATGAAAAGCATCGATATAGGGCATGTTTACTACTTCAGCAATGACACTGTTGGCATCAGCCCAAGTGGCACTTCTCAATGGCCAGTACAGATAAAACAAACAGAGAAAAACCTGACCCCAATTTTTTACTGTGCCGGTGGCACAGCCTCAAAGAGTGGCCTCAACATCTGCTGAATAATTTTACATGAAATATGCTCATGTGATGCCAAAACGATAAATCTTAATGATGTTGGTAATCCCATTCCTGTCAGCCTGACTTCTTTTTGTTGCTTATTAGCAAATATTACCATCCTAACATGTTCAGTTAAGATGGTGAGTTGTATTTGAATGATTCCACTTGCTGTATTTCACTTTTTTATTGACTCACTTAGGTTTAGTTTGCCAGTTCATGAAACATAAATATATAAGATAATGGTATACATATGTATAGATGTTACTAATTTGGAGTACATTATTATGGTATGGAAAAATGAGCACTTTTTCAGAGTTACGCAGATCAAGTAAGGTAAAATAGTGAGCCAGTCATTCTGCTGAAACTTGTGTATACCCAACTGACAAGTGTATACCCAAGAACATACTCTGATCCTGTTCTGTCCTAAATATACTACGATCACAGTATGACACAGAAGTAGGTCTTCTCTCTATTGGATCTCCACCAAACACAGTCATTCAGCAATTTCTTTTTCCTTGTGTTTACTATCGTTTTTTCTCATGTTTTCCAT